>JAPYZE010000504.1:0-41334 GCA_030522805.1 Leptomastidea abnormis
GAGAGAGAGAGAGAGAGAGAGAGAGAGAGAGAGAAAAGGATTTATAAGTAGTGAAAAACCTGTTGTTGTATATACAGCTGAGAAATATCGCGCCTCCAGCGGGGTATCTCTTTGTATATATCTATATGTTGTGGTACCTACATATACTTAAATTTGCCTTCCTTGAGAGATAGAGAAAAGAGAACACAGATATATATGTACGCGCACCGCCTTCTTTACAGCCCCAGCAAAATTCCGTTAATCACGCCCTCGATTAACATTCCACAAGTTCTCTTCTCTCTCTCACTCTCTTGACCAACCGACCGACCGCCTCCACCTCGATCTGGCGCGATTCCTTCGACCCTACTCCTCATCCCTTTATTTTCATCCTCCTGTCCGAGGCCGATTGTTGTAAATATACGCAGCCGCAAAAAGCAAGAAGAAATATGTAAGCGCACACTTCTGTCTCTCTCTCTCTCTCTCACTCTCGTAACTCCTCCCTTACATTCTCTCGTTCTCTATATACACACTTTATATTATATTACAAGCCCGCAAGCGCATTGTTTACGCGTCCGCGAAGAAGAAAAGAAAATAAGAGAGAAAATAAAAAGAGCGGATATTTTGATCGGCGAGGAATGCGATTGGAATTTTTTGGTGCTGTCCTCCTCCTCCTCCTCCTCCTCCTTATTATCCCTTAAGGTACCAACCAACCCTCTCATTCCTCTGTATACCTACTTCATGATGCCCGAAGGGTCGATGCGCGAAGGGACACCTGCGTATATACGGCATTCCAAGATGAAGCGCGCCTGTATATACACTGCTTTTGTGCACATAACCGCAGGAGTAGCAGCAGCAGCAGCATTAGCATCGTCATATTGGAATTTTGGACATTTTTTCCGATTTTTATTGCTCTATGGTCATTTGTAAAATTATTTTTTCGATTTTTCAATCTTTTCGTTATAAATATACTTTTGGAACGAATAGTATCCATTTATATTTTTGATCCGATTGATCTTATTCTAACGATATAGCTTGATAAAATAGAGCGAAGTAGATCGAAAATAAGATGATATAGAGCAAATTTCTGTGCTCTATAACTTTCTCTATATCATCAATTTCATCAAAAAACTTTCCATTCTTATATATATATATATATATATATATATATGTGTAGAAAGGTATAGGCCCAATATTATTATAACATCAATCGTATTAATCAACGAAATCTCTAATGCTTAAAGAAAGTCAATGGCAAACATTAATAAGATATTATCTATTTTATAGCGATCGATTGTTATCTTTGTTGAGGAACACCCGCCACTTTGGCTTGCTATACATCACTTTTTTTTAAGAGTTGCAAATTACTATAATCAGACAAACATAGTTTATCTGCATCTGCAGGTGTACTTATATGTGTATGTGTGTCTGTGTGTAACTCGAGAAAAATCAGTGACACGGAATCTACCTATAAAAGATCGTTAACATTCGAATATAGGTGTATACGTTTATAATTGTAATATATATCAATTGGATATACTCGATATGTATAACTGTCAGTTTTAATGTAATAATGTATAAAATAATTTAATAAAATTAATGAAGCGCGTCAACAAGCATTTTAAATCCTAATCAAAATATTTCTTTCATCCGAATCCGACACATCAATTAATCCGATAATCTTTCTCTTATTCAATATATGTTACATATGTATGAAAATTAATAATCATCGATGAGTTGCCGCAAAACGTATACAAACGAATATCTTAAGCGGCATTCCTATACGAAAGAAGTGACACGACGATGATGATGATGATCAATCAGACTCATCCTCCGATTTGCATAATCAATCCGCTGCTGCTCTGCTGAGACACATATAACTACACACACGATCATGCGGTTGTCTGTCGGATCTTCCTCCCTCCTCGTATCACTATATATATGTAGGCTCAATCAGGAAGACGCGGCGCCGATGTTTTTTTTTCTTCTTCTTTTCTCATCCTTTTTTTTTTATTTTCGAATCGATCCAAGCTACGATCTGATATGATACTGCTGCTGCGTGGTGTTATACACGTCAGATCAGAATTATATACTCTCTCGCTCTCTCTCTCTCGCGGAACTGAATCCCGACATTGCGGCGTTGTTGAATTTCCCGGCGCCAGAACTCCAGACGCGACATCAGATACTTAACTTATTATACGGCAGTGATGAGTATAGATCGAAATCGAAAGTGGCGTATACAAGTATGTATGTATGTATGATATGTATTTATGTATTTACACGTATAATATTTACCTACATATGTATATGTATACGTATAATAGCACGCAGGTGATTCTCGCGATGGAATTTTCGTTCGAAATGCTGCCCCTGGGCGAATTAAGACACTATACTACCTTGGACTCGTTTTTCCAGAAGCAGTAAAAGAAATGCCAGGCACGCTTGGATACATAGGTATATATATTAATTTATTTATTTTCACTTTTCCATAATCATCGTGAATCCAACGTGTGTGTGTTGAAATTAAAAATTTTAGGTGAAAAAAAAAATGTCATATCTTTTAATGCTTGGCATTTTTAAACGATGAGTGGTTCTCTCTTACTGTGTGTTTGTGATGTTAGATTATATTTTCGATCATTCGTAAAGGTGTTCTTGCAAGGATCAACTATATTATATACGCATGAGTAAGCTTTATATATCTATGCGCGTATACGCGGCTCTCGCACCTAATCATCCGATTGCGACACACACACACACTTATGTCGTTGCGCTCTTGGATTCAGAGCTGGTCGGTTCATGGCTGCCCTTATAGCTATATAAACTTTACAAAAGGAGAAGGGGAAACAATAAAAATCGATTGCTCGCGCGCATTTAAAGTAGCCGCGGTGTAAAGGTCGAGAGCTGCGAGACCACGTAACTATATTATTTTTCTTTCTTCCTTTTCTCGCGTTCGTTGACATTACCCCGCTTGACTCAATATATCATCACCTGCCAGCACGCGGATTCCTTTTTTTTTTCTTTGCAATTCTTGTTTTGCTCATTTAATTTTTTTTTCCCTTTTTTTTTTCTTAATATACGTAGATTTGAATCTTAATTTTTGCGTGTAAGATATGGTTAAAGAACAATGAGAAAATGCATAAATTTAAAATTTTCTAGTTTTATGAAGTGATGAAAAACATTTTTTTTTTCCCTTTTTTTTTTTGTTATTTCTTGTCTGTAGAATAAACAATTTCGCGTAATTGAGGATTAACGATTATTCATTGGCATACATTATTGGCTAAGCGCATATTATTAGTCTGGCTTTTTGCATATACAAACTTGTTTTCAGCACTGAGTACATAATACTTTGCTTAACATTATAATTGTTGAGGCTTTTTTTTCTTTTTTTTTTTTTTCAAGCTAATTGAAAATGTCCTGTTAATGATGAAAAATGTATAGGTATTAGTACAGATAATAAAATCACTAATTACAAATTATCGTGAGATAATTTTTTTTTTGTTACAATTATTTTTGTATTCTGCAATTTATCACCCATTTTTTTTTTTTTTTTTTTTTTTTTTTTTTTTTTTTTTTTTTTTTTTTTTTTTTTTTTTTTTTTTTTTTTTTTTTTTTTTTTTTTTTTTTTTTTTTTCCTCATTTTTAAATCCATTATAAGCTAAAATATTAGAAAAGTAATTTGAATAAATCAGAAAAAATAAAAGTCGGCTTGAGTTTATAGAAAAATATAAGAAAAAAAAAGCATCAACGAATACATATATACACAATTTAAGAAATCAAAATAAAACAGTTGGAAAAAAAAGGATAAAAAAATGTTTGTCCATCCGAATAAGACTAAGAATGCAATTTATGTCTGTGTACACTTTTATTATGCTAAATTATATTAAAAGATGACTCGTAAAATATATATTTACCGGCAAACGTATCTTGAAAAAAAAAAAATATGTATATCCAAAGACAATTATTGCATCATAAATTCCGTTGAATTATAAGATGTTCATTATAAGTAATAACGAAAAATAAAAAAAAAAGAAGAAGGAAAAGAAGATGTAAGAATGAGAGATAGAAAAAAAAAGAAGAAGATCCATCTCAGCCCATACACACACACAGCTGGTGTCTCTCATTCTCGTATTAAATACCAAAGAATATTATGTAATCCGAAAAAAGGCGCTGAAAAAAATTGCTGCTGCTGTTGCAGATTGGACATGTGAGAGAAGAGCGAAAACTATATGTATATATACGCATGAGCGAACACAGCAGCAGCAACAGCTCAAATCGGCAAAAAAAGAAAAAAGGAATAAAAGTATATACACACATAATATCTTGTCAGGATCTTGGCCAGTCATCGCTCTCTCTTCTCTCTCTCTCTTTTTTTTTCTCATCCGGACAAGTTCGCAGGCAGCAGCAGCACAAAAAAAAAGAAAAAAATATATAAGTCGATCATTAAACTCGGGTCAATGGCATGCACGCGTTCTCTGCTTTTGCTGGCACATCATCGCAGCAGCAGTATAAAAAGGAGGTTGCTGATGCTGGTCCAAGCTCTCAGATATGCCTATATATATATATATATATATATATATATATATATATATATATATATATATGTATAAGAATACACGTATATCCGAAATAAAAAGAAGACGACGCGAGACAATGCATCCAAGGCATGCGAGGAATCTGCCGAGGAATGTCCAGCGCTGAAAAGAAGGAGCGAGCCTTACGACGAACGTTAGACCATGATGAAAAGAAGAGAGAAAAAAAAAGCAACAACCGAGCAGACCTGTATATTGTTGTGCGCCCAGTGTGTGTTTATGTGTGTGTGTGTGTGTGTGTGTGTGTAAAAGCGAACCGATTTTTGTATCCTCTCTCTCTACATAAAACCGGAAGCTTTATATATACAATCTGCGAAACTACTGACGTTACATTTATCTTTTTTAGATAAAAACCGCGCAATTCCTAAGCTAATATAAATATACCAGTCGTGTATTATCCTTGACCCGAGGGGCGGATGACACATTGATTTGTCGACCTTTGCAGCTATATAATGTGCTGCCCGGAAGGTCGATATACCAATCAACTATGTCTATTTCTCCTTAAAATCTACATTTCAATTCCATGACATTGGGAATATAGCTCTGGAATGTGATTAACACACACACAAAGCGAGCAACCTCATCTACGTTACTTTTTTTTTTTTTATTTTTTCTCTTAACTGCAAATTTTTATAATATTATCTCATAAATTATTTTTAAAAACAAAATTATTCTATTTCCTATATTTACAAATTGAGAAATTTTGTGTTCCAAAAAGCTAAAATGCAACGAGAAACTGCACGGAAAAATCGTCTGAGCAATGGAAGAGTTACAGAGGAAGAATAGCAGCACTATATGGTAAAGATTTGAAAAAAAAAAACGGGTGTAAGCGCCGCGCGATAGGAGTTTTTTTCGGATATAACGTGCATCAACGGCGGCGTACATCCTGTGCGGCGCACTGCTGCTTCGTCGCGAGTTACGTAAACGCAAAATTACCCGTTAATTACGTAAAGTTAATTCGCGAGTTGACTCGCGCGTCGCTTATATACATGTATCTATATACATAAATTTGCTGCATCGACCCGTTATCGGGCCCTAATTTTCTGCACGTACATACATTCGTATACATACATCTTTTTCCCGCGACCAAACGTCAACTATAAGGATCGATTGCGCTTATGTCTTTATCGGTATATTTACTCGCGCTTTTTCTTATTTTTTTTTTCTCTTCTTTCATCTTTACGCGTACTTGTTCTTCTATTTTTTTATCGATTTATTATAAAAAAAAAAAAATTAAATTCTTTCTAGAATATTTTTGGTTTGGACGCGATTAATTATTTCTGCGTTGTTTTAAATAAGTAAGGAAACTAAATTTTTTATTTAGCTACTATGTCAGAAAAATAAATTCGTAAATCTTTTTGATTTTTTACGTTATGTTTTTTAAATTAATTTTTTTTATCATTTAAACTTTTTTTTATAATTCTATTACTTGCTGATAAAGCAAATGCAATTATTGCATAACTTATATAGTCTCTTTCATTAAAATTACGTTATTTGCAAATGTTCGTAAAATTTTTGCTGGATATTTTATTTTTCTTTTTTTTTAAATAAGTTAAAATTCGCTTTATTTTTTTAACCTTTGTCTATCCTATTATTTTTTAAATTCATATATACTCACTTCCTATACAAGTGCGCGACAAAAACAAATTAAAATGCAACACTTTTATAGCTATAAGCAATGAAAGTAATCTTGATGTCGGTATTTTTCCTCGAACAATTAAAAACAGATTAAGATTAATGATGAAAAATTATTTAACTTTCTATTTTTGTATATATAATGATATTTGTTTTTTGTAATATCGCGAGATACTTTATACATAATATATGCCTTATAAATTAATTAATTTACTCTGGATTTGTATTAAGAGCTATTTTTAACATTTTAATCGTAAATAATAATATAATAATTACGCAATGATTATCAAGTTATAATTTGATATCGCAGAATATGATTTTTAATTTTTTGACATCATGAAAAAAATTTACAACTCGTGTAAAAATATATATATATTCCTTAATCGCTTTGCTTATTTGTGCTTGTAAAAAAATCGGTCGTATCGCGTAAGTACTTTTAAAGGTAATACTTTATTTTTTCACCTTGACAATGTACACAAATTATACATATCCGCATTTCCAGATAAATGTTTGTAAATGGATATATAAAATGAATGTGTATTATAATAAACGCAATTAACTTTCGTACACATACACATAAAGACCCAAAAATAATATACCTTATCAATATAGCAAAAAAGCAACAAAAAATTGAAAAAAAATTTGAAAAATTAAAAAAAAAATAAAAAAAGTTTGAATAAAAAGCAAGAAATTGAATAACTCACCTTGACAGAGCGATGCGCCGATTGCGAGGATAAGTACGAGGATTGACGGCATTTTTATCGTCCTGTGATTGTTAGTCATATTGATGACCATAAGGATTGTTGTTGTTGTTGGACGTTGTCGATCACGGATGAGCATCCTTGTCCTCCGCCGGGTTATCACCCGTGACTTCGGGCATTTATCGTTGGCTTTTTTTTAGTATAGGTACGCGTATAGTTGTCCTCCGTCTATCAATGTTTCTCCAGTCTTTCCATGGAAACACACGTCAGTTTACCTCTCATCTTCTGTGCATAATTATTTTCTCGTTAACTCTCCACACACAGTAATAAGGTAGTGCAAGTAAAGTTCCAATGATCGGTCTTTTTTGCTACCAATTACAAGATTAAACGCCTATGATCCGGCACAGGCGAAAAATGAAATTCTATTTTTCTTGTTGTAATTTCTTCCACGGTCCAGTAAAATAAAAAAAAAATTGAGATCGGCGCGTAAACAGATCGCGGATAATTCAAAAGAGTAAGTATAATCAGGTGCAGGCTTTATTTAAGTCTCTATCGTTCTGGTACCACCGCCGGTGCTTTATTATAATAAAGCTGACTAAAAATTAGCAAAAGCAGCAAAGAAAGAGAAACGTTCGTATATATAGGAGAACGATGAAGAAGAAGAAGAAGAAGAAGCGCGCGCTCCGATGTCAGAGTGCGAACTGTCGTCGCGAGTCAGCCGCTATGCCTGCCGCCGCCGCGACTCGGGGAGGCACTCACACAGAAGTGAGCAAGCAAGAAGAGCGATAGAGAAAGAGAGATATACAATAAGCCGCTCTCTCTCTCTCTCGCTGTTACTCACGCATACACGCGCGCGGGGAATATAAAAGCGAGCCGCGAAAACGTATATAGTCCCCCACGTGCCGGTATATTGGTACCAGAGGCCTCGCACTACTCATATACCAATATATTCAACACCGGCACTGCCTCTGTATACTTACTATATACACGGTGAAGTCGAGTGGAGAGCAGCAGCAGCAGCGCCCAGCCGCCTACGCGCGCACACACGTATCCCGGTAGCAGAACTCGCGCGGAATTCCAGGTGCGCGAAAGACAGAAGAAAGAGAGTGAGAGAGAAAGAAAAGAAATAGAGAATATATGTATAAGCTATGGGCCAGCAGTATGTATATAATAGGAGCTGCAGGGAGAGAGAGAGAAGTGCAAAATCTCTTTCCCCCTCAAGAGCGCGTGACTCATGCTCTCACTCTCTTAGAGGAGGAGGAGGAGTAGGTGGAAGAGGATCGCCTCTCTCGAAGGGTTGCCCCCGCACGCGCGCGCGCTTGGAATTTTTTCGGGGCCCTTTTCTCTCTCTCTCTCTCATTTTTTTTCTCTTTCTTTTACCAGTCGCTCGTGCCTGGCTATAGCTAGCTGCCTGTTTGCTTTCTTGCTTGCTTTTCTGGCCAAGATCTTTTGTGGGGGACCTATTCTTTTAGGTCTCCTGTGGTTTATGCTCTCGACGCCTTCCTTATCGAATTAACGTCGAGGTTGAAAGCAGCGACCCCCACCTCCCTCTCTCTTTCTCTTTCTACACTTGTCTTTCAGTTATATTGAGTTATTGTCAAGAATTTTTGGTTTTGAATGAAATAGCGTTTTTTTTTTTTACTGTATGGGGGACGACGACGTTTTCTGTTTGGAATGTTTTTGTGTGTAAAGTGTGTCAATTTGTATTTACACTATATGTATATATATGGGCACTTTGAATATGCGCTTTTTCTCAAGGTGCGTTTAAAGAATAGTAGGTGACAATAATTGTATAATATACACGTGTGTGACACATAACTTTAGCATTACTATTTACTCTCTGGTATATATATTTGTAGATGATAATATGTATCTATATCAATGAAAGCTCGCGCTTTTATAATTATTATTTGATAATAATATTGTCAATGACCTTTTTTAATGATTTAATTTTTTTTGTAATTGTTCTGGTGAACTTGAAAAATTTATTAAATGGAACATCTTTGATACATGCGTCTATAAGTGCGCAAATAAATATAAATATGTGAATGGAAGTATATCGTTTATACTGATGATGAATTACACGCGTATTGATGATGTAAACACACAGAGCAGAACTTGAGAGATTAAAACGTTAAATGGATCAAGTTAATTTTCTCGAGGTAATTATGTATTATGTGCGAGCACATTATGTCAATGCCAATATATATAAAAACAGTGAAAATATTTACTGTAATACGAAACAATTTATTGATTCGGTAAATTAATATAACGATTTTATAAAATGTCTGCCTTGAGATTATAAATTTTTCATTTCGAAATTTATATCTACGATTGTTTATTTATTTTATATTTAGAAAAAGGAAAAAAATATTAAACAGTATATTTAATTATATGCAGGTATACAGCAAGAAATTGACACTTTTACACTCACGTCACACATCAAACGTACACCTTTTTCATTAATTTAAAAATCTCAAAAATAAATCGATACTCTAGCTGCCGAGGTATACGTAAAATCACTTTCATCATCCGGCAAAAAAGACAAAAAAAAGAGGAAATATGAAAAGAAAAGAGTGAAAAAGCCCACGCTCTTGAAATATATCTATAGTTACATTATAACGTAAAACTCGCGCAGAAAATAAGAGTGTTGAAAAACTTATACTCACGTGCTTTTTGCGGTAACAACTGCAGCAGACGTAAAAATATCATCTGCAATGCCTTATTTTCATTTGTACCTTTATTTTGGTGAGTCGTAACCACAACACTAATATTAAAAAAAAAAAAGTACTAATCCTAAAATTAAATTGACGAGAAAAAACTTGAGAATTTAAATAAACTGCGAGATCTTGACGAAAACGAGTATATCTTATTCTCGCAAAACAAGTGGATAATATGATCGAAGCTTAATAAAATAAACGACAGTAGGTATATGCACTGACGACCCGCTTGACTTGCTTGTTTAGTCGATCAGGGAGTATAGAGAGAGCGAGAGAGAGAGAGAGAGAGAGAGAGAGAGGAAGAAAGAAAGAAGTAGCGCAAGTCGATATCGCGAGCTTAGTGGTATAATGTTATGCTCATTGCGGAGCTGTACCCCCCCCCCCCTGTACTATACTCTTCTATATAGATACCTATATCAGCAATATGTATTATATTATCATCCAACCGTTGGCATGGATAATCTTTTGGCTGTAATACTAGCATTATCGCTCTAGTTTTCTCACAGATTACCCGCTGACTTGATTTCGTTTTCACTTTTCCACTTTTTTTTTATATATATTTTCTCTTTATTATAATCCAAAGCAAGAGATACGTATATTTTACTTTATTAACGATATCGAAGAAAGTTAATTAATTACTACATTATACTATGGAATTTTTTTAGCAGACTCTTTCAAGAAAACGGAAGCTGCGATGTAATAATTTGGGTTTGCAGATATAAGAAAAAAAAAAAAATAAATGAGTATAGGTATTTCTGAAAAGAAAAGAAAAGAAAAAATAATGCGTGATATGGTGAAAAATCGACAAAGTAGCTCTCGGACTGTAGCAATAAACACAAGGGGGTTAGTGGTGTATAGGGTAGTAGTAGTAGTAGTAGTACCTGCAGCTATACTATATATAATCTCACCTGCCGATCTATTTTAAGAAGCTCTCATCCTTTACGTGGACCATACCTACATATACTTACGTAGGTTTGTTGTAATGCCCGCCGCGAGAGTTAGCGCACGCGTTCAGGCCAAGATAGGAGAATGGGGGAGAGGAGAGAAAGAAAGAAAGAAAGAAAGAAAGGGAGGAAGGTAGTTTGAGAGATATGAATCAAAGGGATCCAGCTGCGGGTAATCGCGCGCTTCTCTCTCTCTCTTTTAACCCGTAGGCCGTAGTACCTTAAGTGGGTGTAAGGAGGAGGAGGAGGATCTCTCTCTCTCTCTCTCTCTCTCTCTTTCTCTCTGAGGAATTCGCGGCCTCTGGAATTCGATCGGTATGCCGATTTGCGGATCGAGGGATGTGCTCCTGCGCTACTCTCTTTAGCAGCAGATCAACAGATAGATCTCTGGCCCGGCTTCTCTCCCTGCTTCTCTTTCTCTCTCTTTCGTGTACTTTCTCAGAGCTTTCCTAGCTCCTTTATTGCAAGAGAAGAATAAGAATAAGACAATTAAAAAAAAAAAGAAAAAAAAAACAATGAGTGTGTTAATGCTTATGCAAAATATCAGATCATTCATTGCTATCATTGATTTCGCATTCCCGACGCGTGGTACAAACAACGACGATGACAATGCGTGTATATAATATAAGTAGATACGACGAGCATCATGCAGAACGCGGTTTATTGCTCATATTCATACATTTTTATATTTAAGTATATAATATTAACATTGGAAGATGAAGGCTAGACGATAATATACTATATAGATATGAGCTTTGTGTCTCTTATGCAATTCTCTTTATACGTGAATTAAATTCTTTTTTTTTCCTTTATTTATTATGTTCGTGTATAATATACAAATACGTGATTATGATATAATATATTTATTTTATTTTATTCATGACATAACATATACTGCCTATCTTGATTGTATTGTCTCTGATTATCCTGATTACAAGTTGTTCTATTATTTAAAACAAAAAAAAAATAAGGAAAAAAAGGGTAAATAATAAAATATATAAAGAACAAAAGAAGGTGAAGAAGAAGAAGAAGAAGATATCGGGTCAAAGAATTTACAGAAGGACAAGCAGCAGGGTGTAGAGCAAGTATTATAATTGTGTGGGTAACCGTCCTTGTACCGGGTTACCAGCGCTCTCCCCCCCCCCCTAAGAACCTTGAACTTGCGCCGCCAAATAGCTTCAGCGGCCTGGTATTCACGCGCTACGCTATCCCACAATCTCTCTCCTTTTTTTGCGTTGTAGTACCTACCTACATACCTAACTTAATATTTATGTATGTATAAAAATCGCTATACCAAATTCTGATGCAAGATGAACATAAGCAGCTTTCTCTATAAAATTAAAAAAAAAAAAGAAAGAAGGAAATTCATTATTTATTAAAAAAATGATACTTCTCATTATAGTTACTCTTTTTTTTTTTTGGCGTAAACTATTTGAGATTCACAATATTTGTTTAGAAAGTGAAACGTCATATAGGTATAACGGTCCAGCTACTGCGTGCGATGATTCACATCAAGATTATCATCTTCTGGGTTATACCGGGGTTAAAATCGACACAGAAATACGTCAGCATATATAAAAGTATTAAGATCGTCCAGGCAACAGCCATCAAACAAAGCGGATTTCCGATCATATAATTGTGTGATGATGCAATAACTATATATACCTATATAGTTCCAAATGTACATCGATGGTGTATGCGGATAATCCGTATACCTGAGCGTTATCTATACATAAACTCACACCTATATACATCTCTCCTCGTGCTCACTATCTCTTATTTGCACCAGAACCACCGCATTTAACACCTGATATACGAAAAAAAAAAAAAATAAGGCATTAAGAAGAAAGAAGCCGCATTTTCTGCTTTGTATAAGCAAGCATACCTTCAAAGTGACGAAAGCCCCCATCCCATCCCCCCTTGCTCTTTTTCTCTTTCTCTCTCTCCCTTTTTCTCACTTCTCTTCAAAGCCATTATTTTCGGGCTGCTGCTGCTGCTTCTGCTGCTACTTCTGATCATCATCCTCTTTGGCTTTGCATTGTGCCGCCCTGCGGTCTGATTCATCCTCGTACGCAGTCACGATGAGCGCGATTGTATTATATAGGTGTATATATAGGACTTCTCGCTTGCGAAGAAGAATTTTAATGAAGAGAAGACGAAGCTGCTCTCGTGCAGAAGAGCTGCTGATGTACAGGCTGCGGGTGGGAGACAGAAGAATCCTGCTGAAAGTATAGATACTTAGGTTGTAAACGAAAATTACTCAGGCAAGTGCGACTTTTTAACGATTTCAAGCTGCTCCTGCTGCTGCTGCTGGAACTCGTCCTTTGTGTGCTCGCAATTTGAGCTTTATAATATATACGAAAATACCTGCAGGTCCTCCTCTAATAAATGACTTTTTTTTTAATGACCCACTAATAGGACAGCTATGCTGATAGTCTCTCTCTATTTCTCAAATAATAAAATTTATTTCAATTTAAAAAAAAAATTCTCTTATTTTTCTTCTAATTTTACAATTATTTCTATTATTTTAGTATTTAACATTTTTGTTTGACATTTAAAATGTAATTTCTCAAGATTTCGTGATTATATGGATATAATTAATTTAAAGAAACGAGCTGGAAGTAAGGATACGCGACAGGTATCGCGATATCTCGTCGTTTCCGACACTATACACCTTACTAACGAGTTTACTACTCCTGATAAGCGCAACAATCCCCTACAGTCCATTAAGTCGCGATTATATGCACCAAAATTCACGCTATTTTCAAATGGATTATATTTTTTGAAATTTTTATTTTTCTTTTACATGCAATATGTCTAGTTGACGTAAAAAAAACTAACGAATATTACGTTACCATGAAGCCTTGCATGTTGCCGCGTGATTATACGAGGAAAATAATCCCTGTTAACTCGAAAAACTATAAGCGTGTGATTGCAGAAAAGGTAATTAAGCGCAAAAATTAAATATTATTTTCAGACGAGCTGTCATTATTATTACAATCTTTAATTGCACTATAAAAATTATTCTTGTTGTTGTTTTTGCTGTCGTCGCTTTTTAATTAATATGGCACTAGGTGTACGCATAAAAACATTATTTTTTAATCTACTAACAAAAATGATAAAAATAAAAGATTATTTTATTTAAAAATTTTTAGTTAATATATATAATTCTCGCTTATATAATTTCTATTCAATTAAAATTATGAGAAATTCAAAGAAAATTATAAAAGCACAGAGAAAAGATAAATTTTAATAATTCGCATCTTGGAGGAATATAATAGAAGACGTATTTTTTTAACTAATTTTCAACGTCTTGTAATTCATAATTATATGTGTGTACAGTGAAACTGCAGCAAAATTAGTGCAAATTTCCGTAATTAATATCTTTTGTCTAATAATTGCATTTTCTGGGAAATACATTTAACACCTTGATAAGGATTTTATAAATAAAAAATGACATCATTGCAGCACTACAAAATTAAAATTCATTTTTATATACACACACTTCAATTAAACAAGCATTTTGTAAATAACAATAATACTAAAATAATAATTAAGATTTTTATAAATACAAATTTTATAAATAAAAAAAAATAACAATTGCAAAAAATTATTTTCAGCTATAAAATTGTCAAGCAGTTCATAACTAAAAACTCCTTTTACAAATTTCAAAAATCGACAATCGCCAAGTGTGCGCAGACTCCAAAACTCCGTTGTTATGTTTCCCTTCTACGTTATCCGCATAATCCGCGGTCGCTTTGTCGTCTATAGCAAAAAGTGCGGCGCGTGCTGCAGTGGATACACTTACCAACGACGGCGTGCTCTTTTTCAAGATCTACTTTTCGTTTTCGATTAATATTTTATAAAACAATTCGCTAGCCATGTCTGCGATAAGTCTGCTGAATCCGAAGGCCGAATTCGCCCGGGCGGCTCAGGCACTTGCTATCAACATATCCGCAGCCAAGGGTATCCAGGACGTTATGAAGACGAATCTCGGACCCAAGGGCACCATGAAAATGTGAGTGTATCTTACATTTTTTATACATTATATTTTTCTTGAATTGTACACTTATATCATTACTTATTTTTCTCATGTTTATTTCGGTATTTATCATTTGGTTTAATTTTGGAGCTGGTTTGGACTCCAGCGTGGAAGACTCGCTTGGTTAGGAACACCTCCTTGTTATTCCCTGTAGGAAGCACTCCTTATATGGTCGCGCTTTCAGAAAGACTTTTCTTTTAGAGTTATTAACAAATTTCGACTTGTATGCTTGCTTAAAAAGTTTGAAATTACTCAATTTCTTATCAATGTTATTTAAGAAGCTACCTCAATATCATTGGCAAAATATTACTTTTTAAAATTACAAAAATACTTATATACTTGATAATGTATTACAGGTTAGTATCTGGATCAGGAGACATTAAAATTACCAAGGATGGTAATGTTTTGCTTCATGAAATGCAAATTCAACATCCTACTGCTTCTCTCATTGCGAGGGCATCCACCGCTCAAAATGACATGACTGGCGATGGAACTACGAGTACAGTTTTGTTGATCGGAGAGTTACTTAAACAGGCTGATGTTTACATCTCGGAAGGCCTTCATCCAAGAATGGTCACCGAAGGTTTTGACCTGGCTAAAAGTAAAGTCATTGAAGTTTTGGAGTCAATGAAGATACCCATTGAACCAACAAAAGAAGCTCTTCTCGACGTTGCTAGAACAGCACTCAAAACTAAGATTCATCCCACGCTTGCTGAAAAACTCACAGAAATCTGTGTTGATGCAGTTCTTCACATTCAACAGCCAAATAAACAAATTGACTTACACATGGTCGAAATTATGGAGATGCAGCACAGAACAGCAGCAGACACAACACTCATTAAAGGTCTTGTGCTTGACCATGGTTCTAGACATCCAGACATGCCAAAAAAACTTGAAAATGCTTACATTCTAACATGTAACGTTAGTTTGGAGTATGAAAAGAGCGAGGTAATTGCTAACTTATTATTATGATACAATTCTAATAATTATTGATTTTATTAATATGTTTATTTGAATTTTCAGGTAAACAGTGGTTTCTTTTATAAAACAGCAGCAGAACGTGAAAAATTACTTAGCGCCGAGCGCGAGTTTATCGATAACAGAGTTAAAAAAGTTATTGAATTGAAAAGGAAGGTTTGCAATGGCACTGATAAAAGTTTTGTTCTGATCAATCAAAAAGGTATTGACCCATCATCTTTAGATATGCTTGCTAAAGAGGGCATTATAGCACTGAGGCGTGCAAAACGAAGAAACATGGAAAGATTAACTTTGGCTTGCGGTGGTCTGGCTATGAATTCATTTGATGATTTGGAAGAAGAGCATCTAGGATATGCAGGTCTTGTTTATGAACATGTTTTGGTAAGTATGTTAATTTATAAGTACTATTATCATTTATATCGATTTATTGTCTTTTTTATGCAAATAGTAATATTTATAATTTTTTTTGTTCAGGGTGAAAATAAGTTTACATTTGTTGAAGAATGTAAGAAACCAAATTCTGTAACAATTTTATTGAAGGTAAAATTATTTTTATTTTTAATTTTCATATTTCTTATAATTTTTTACTTCTAAATTAAAAATTTGTAAAAAAATTTTATCAAAATTTTTTATATTCCAGGGACCAAACAGATACACGCTAGTTCAGTTAAAAGACGCTGTTTATGATGGTCTTAGAGCAATTAAAAATGCTATAGATGATGGTGCAATTATTCCTGGTGCTGGTGCTTTTGAAGTCGCTGCTCATCAAACTCTTCAACAATACAAAAATGAAGTTAAAGGAAAACAACGTCTTGGAGTTCAAGCTTTTGCAGAAGCACTTTTGATTATCCCAAAAACACTAGGTAAGTAACGTTTTTCATTTAATATTGTTAAGTTTGAATTTACTTGAAATCATTTTTTTTTTGTTTTTACATTAATTGTGAAATTTTATACCAATGTAATTTTTAGCTGTAAATAGTGGATTTGATTCGCAAGATACTATTGTAAAATTACAAGAAGAATCAATAAGTTTAAATCAAGCTGTGGGATTGGACATATCTTCTGGTGAAGCTTTAGATCCTAAAGCAGCTGGTATCTACGATAATTATATTGTCAAAAAACAAATTATTAATTCATGGTATGTTTATTTTTTAAATAAACCAATTTGGTTGCTTCATAAATTTATTTAAAATAACTTTTTTTTCAGCACTGTCATTGCTAGCAATCTATTACTTGTTGATGAAATAATGAGAGCAGGTTTATCATCACTGAAAGGCTAATTCATAAAAAATTTAAGAAATATTTTGCATCGTTATGATTTATATATTCTACGTTTCAACTCACAGATCGTATTCATTGCTTTCATTTGTTGGCTTGCAAATGAATTTCACATATTTTTACTCTATTTGTACCTTGAGAAATTAAAAATAAAAGTATTTCGTATAACATTTTAATTTATGCCATATTTTATTTCTAATTTTTAGTTTAAACTTACTGATAAAAATAATGTTTGAAGTGCATATTTTTAGTTTTAGCAAGTAAAATAAAATTAAGACAATGCGTTTTAAAAAAATCAAAAATATTTATTTAAGATTTTGTACACTTTATTTACATGTCTTTCAATATTATTACATACTAGATGTAGTTGATACTTCAGTCTTCCTTCGTGTTCGATCGATTTTACGTTACTTTTCATTCCTCACGCGAAAAGAACAGGTTATTTAATTTTTTTTAAAGCATGAAAAATTTGCTTACATGTAGCATTTTGAAAAACGTGTGCCACGATTTATTGGTACGTAGGAAAAAATAAAACATCACTTGCAGTTAAATCATCTGCTTAATGATTATTTCATTTACGTTTTCTACTATTTCGGGAGTTGTACAAAACATTTACAAATGACGATTGACTACTGTTGAATTTAAAAGATTTCATGAAAACACTATCGCTATTGTAAATCAATTTAGTACTACAAATATCCAAGTTTTACAAGTATTTACAAAAAATATTCTACTTTTTATCATAGTAGGATATTGATTTTTGGCGCTAGAAAAATTAATTCATAAATACTAATTAGCCGTTTTCATGATTAAAATACAAACTAAAATACATTGCAGTAATAAACTGTATCACGAATGATCACTGATTTTTCTCAGTGTTTAATCAAGCTGGATATTAAAACAATAAATGTTTCAATTAAATCTATAAAACAAGATCTACAGGCAACAATTAAAATTTGAGCAAGTATGAATTCAATCTATCAGTAGTAACAAACTTAACTGACTTAAATAATTTGTAATTTTTACTTGCAAAAATTTTGAAGCTTTTAAGTACTGTAGTTTTATGAAGGGCTAAGTAAAAAATAAAGCTTTTTTCTTGAAATGATTTCATAAAAAAATAAAACAATAATATTTATCAAAAGTAGAGATTAAACCTTTTATTATTTTTACAATTACAACCTCTTTGCTATAGCTATAGCTCTAATACGATTTTATCAAAAGTCGTAAAAATAAATTTAAAAAATTAAATACTTAAATGCATATGATACATAAATAATTGACTGCATAATTATATATATTTACTACTTATTTTTACATTAGTTAACTTAGCCATGTTTAAAACTAAAGCACTTACACGTAATAAAAAAAAGAAAAATAAATCACAAATGATTTAATGTGAAACTAAAAATAAAACCAAAATCGAGGTTTTTGCTTATATTATTCAAAGCTTATGTCGTTCATAATTCTTTTATCATTTTGTTCATTCCTGGACTTTTTTAGTTTCTTTTTTAATGTCTTTAAGCTTGAGAGTCGGATTGATATTTATGCTAAAAATTTCCGCCAACTTAGCACAATTCACCTTCATTTTAATTCCAGCTACGGCCATTGAAGTACTGAATTTATTGAGATCAACTGGTTCAACTGGTTGTCCATAATATGATACATATGTTGGTTTCCGTTGTTCTATCTCGAAGACGATACCAGCAGGATACCTTGGTAATGGATTTGTTGATTTTCTAGCCACGGCCTTAATTTTTTCGGGCGAAGGCCATACTCGAGTTAGGCACTGCTTCGTCGTCGATTTCTTAGCGAGTCGAGGACTTGAAGGCGGCGATTTAAATAAAGAAGTGTTAACCTTGACGGGACTTAGCTGAGCATTGGTGTAAACTATGGACTCTCTAATGATATTATCTATTTCCCGATTTTGATCATCAGCTGTAAGTGTTCGAGTCTCGGCTTCCATATCAATATGAACCATTTTAAAATGATTCTTTACCGCCGCAAAAGTTTTGAACATGTCTGTGCAATATTTACACTTGTAAGCATTTAAATGAGTCTTGGCGTGTTTTTGCATCGCGTCAGGAGAGATTGTGTCAAAGCTGCATTGTTTACATACAAAAGTTCGACGCATCAGTTTTACACTGATACGAAATTCAGAATGATATTTTCTCTCGTGTTCCTCTATGTCTTCCTTGCTTGTTAAAAATTCTTTGCATCTGTTCAAGAATGTTTACAATTAAAATAATATATTCATTTACAAGAATTTATATTTTTCATAAGCTTAAAAAAAATGTATGTATTATACAAATTTTACTTACTCATGACAAATCCAACCATCTTCATCTCTTTCAACCATAAGAAGGGCTTTATCACTACCGTGACACTGTCGGATGTGTTGAACAAGTGTAGATTTTGTACCTGGTTCTGCACAGTAAGCGCATTTAACTCTGACCTCAGAATGCTCTTTGTATTTGAACATGGCTGATTTACTATCATCTTTGTGCTCTGCTTGCCAATGATTTCTAATTGTTTCTAACGACTCACTATTTATATTACAATAGTAACAGTAATATACAATCGTTTTCCTATCCTCTTCAAACTTAGCTTTCTTATTGGAGCGTGAATTGGCTGTATCTAATGCTGCATTTGTAACAATTGCCTCTTCAACCTTAACAATAATAATAATGATAAAAAAAACATAAGACATTAAATTAAACATGAAATTCAGCATTAAATTACAATATTACCTGAAACTCTAAATGAGAATGATTGACTTCCCAATGTTGACGCATCTCCGTCGAGTTGAAGCTGCTGAAAGTACAATAGTTACATTTTTGTTTGACTTTCGTTTCGTGAATTCTCATATGATTCCTAAGACCCTTGACACTCAACGCAACGAAGTCACACTTGGTGCACGGTAATTCATATTCGTGAGGATCTTCCTCATCGTCTCTTCGCTTGCGCTTCTTTATTCGTTTGGGTACAACGAGACCATACTCGCGTTCCCAGAATTCGGCACTCAACTCGCCATGCTGTGGATTTGGATTCTCAAGGACTTTCTCTGGCAAATCACGATGTTTTGAACGCACATGTTGCAGCATCACTGCCTCGGAATTAGTGCTGCGATCGCAATACGGACACAGAAAACCGAGTCTCTTCAAATGTTTAAGCTGCACGTGGCGTTTAAAACCTCGCCATTTGTTAAAAGACATTTGACAATCTTTGCAGCTTAATGGTGTTGGCAGGAGCTCAGATGAAACTAAAAAATAACGCACTGAGTGAATATTTTTTCTAACACAAACTAAATATTTGTTTATTATAAGAATTAAAAATTACCTTTGTCATCATCGTCATCCTCGTCAGCTTCTTGGTCTTCATCTTCTAGTTTAACATCAATGACTAAATCATCATCTTCGCCACTTTCTTCAGCTTCATTGTCCAGGGTGGAATTTGAAGTATTTGAGGCATTACTAGCTGCATTAGCAGCCTTGTTACTTTTCATGATTTCCAATTGGGTTTTTATAACAGTGGCAACCTGAAACGAGAATTAAATTTATAGAAAATAGTACAAATAAAAAATAATAAGGTAATTTATAATCAATTAATCAAAGCATTACCCATTCTTCAATATCAGGATCAGGAGGTATAGGCTCGACGTCAAAAGTCACGCTGGGATGTCGATTGTTCCAATGCTTTTGTACCATCGTACGGTTGACGCCTCTATACTCGCATAGTGTACATGGCCACCTGGAATCAATCGTTCGTATAAATGACCGCACATTCAACGATAAAACCAAATAGATCTGAAAATATAAAAAAGAAAATAATAAAAGTAATATACCTGAAGTATTTCAAATCGCGGTAGAGATGATCCTTAAAGTCCTGCTTGTATTTCGACTTGAACTGGTTGCAAATGGTGCAGGTGTAAAGCTCGCCAATGGGCTTGCCGTACGGCCTGAAACTACCATCAGGCAGGAGTAGGCTTTCCGCCTCTTCGGTAGAGCTGCTGCGCGGCCTCTTTGCTTCGGGAGATTTGAGAAGGTCGGAGGCGGCTTTGGTTTTCGATGCATCGGACTTTCGCTTAGACGCCTTGGTCTCGTTCTCCTCCTCCTCTTCGAACAGGATACCTCGAATGTGTCGGATTCGCGGCATGTGACGCGACCAGAGCGGGGTCGTGTCGAATGGCTCGCCTTGTGGAACTGCTGCGTCGGCCTGCTCGGATTTTTTCGAGCCTGCTCAAAAAGATTAATTGTTGGATAGGTTTAGCAAAGTCTGAGAACCTAATAATGAAGGAGCTGAAAAGAAGCGCGAGTAGTTTGAAGGGAGAAGCTGACCTTTGATTCTGCGGTAGACGGTTGTGTAGTCGACCTGGGGCTCGTTGGCGTGCTTGGAGAGCATGTGCTGGTCGAAGGTGATCTTGCTGATGGTCTTGAAGTTGCAGCCGTTGCACTTGAATTGGCAGCGCTCGTCGTGGACGCTCGCGGCGTGGTTCTGCATCGCAGCTTTCAGGCCGCACTTGAAGTCGCAGAGGTTGCACTTCCAAGTGTTGCCATCGGGATCTGGCTGATCGTCCTCCTCGGGTTCTTGGGGGGTCGTGGGTGCTGGCGCCGAGGCTGGGGTCGCGGACGACGAGGGCGCAGCCTGACCCTCGGCCACCAACTCGCGTACGACCTTCACGTACTGCCGCTCTTCCGGATGCTTGTCCGCCATGTGACGATCGACCACGTGCCTAAGAGTCATCGGTATCAAATTTCAAGATTAATCTTTCATGGCATCAATTTATGTTTTTTTTTTTTGCGATTCACGCTCATTTCAGGAGTTTAGTTGGCTCGAGTGCATTTGTGTATGTGTGTATCTGTGCATTTTCGTGCAAGAAATTTGAGAATTTATACATGAGATGAAAATTATACGATATAAGAAAACAATTTTTATTGAGAATAAAAAAAACAAAAATAAAAGACAACTTTGATGATCAGCATTTTTTGCTTAATTAATTATTAAACTAAAAAAGTATAGAAGTCTTGCAAAATTTTAAGAAATTTATGAATGTGCAGAGTAGGTGATGTTAGCAAAACTTTTTATGATTTAAATGAATGATTTGATCAAAGACACTAACTTTAATACAAACAACTAACAAGAATATCATATACTTATATGATAGTTAAAGCAAACAAAAATTCAAAGTAAAAAAAAAAAAGAAAATTTAGATTTTCATAAAACACTGTCCTTGATACTTGATAATCCATGAGAAAGCTTACAAAAAAAAAGTCAGAGAAAGCAAAAAAAAATAAATAAATAAATGTAGAAGAGCAGAAGAAGATAAAGCTGAGAGGCTGGCATTATTCAGAAGAGTATTATTATACAGAGTAGATTTTGGGGACGGTGCGGTCCATATTGACAAACCTGTGATAGTGATGGTAAATGCAATGAGAACACTTGTAAAGTCGGCTATCGTGCATTTTTAAGTGAACACCCATTTTTTCTAAGGCTATGTTTTGGCTGGGGTCCTGGCCGTTTGGAGGCGGGCAGTGGGGACAACGAAAGTACACCTCGTCCGAGTGCAAGGCTTTTAAGTGATGTCGCAACATCCCTTCCTCGACCGTTAAGTAATTGCATTCCGGTACTCCGCAGACGTATCTGATAAATGTCATATTTATGGCTAATTGGTCATACGCTTTCTCAAGCCTTTTTCTTTTTTTTTTTTTTAATTGTTTGACATTTATTTTCAAAATCCTCTTTATGTGTTTTATTGCTTTTTTTTTGGAATTACACTTAACACTATTGTGACGAGAGCCAGGAAAAAAATTATATATATTTTGAGAAGGGAAGGTCATGCACAAGCATTCAGCCTTCGTTATTTAGCCGAGATCTGTATGTACAATAATCAGTTGATTTCTGTATTGTTTTTTTTTCGTTAAGATAAGAAAAAACTAACGAAAATTAGAAAATAAATTATGACATAAACTTTTAGAAGCAATAATTATTATAGCCCTTAATTAGTCAACCTAATGATGAAAAATGATGAGACTCAATTTATAAAAATGAAAATGATTAGAATGAATGAAACAGTTATGTGAAAGCAGCTCTATCTGTAAAGTGTAATTTAATATAAATTAAATAATAACTAATTTCAAATGTTAGAAATTTTTGTTTAAATTTATATAGGACTAATACATTCCAGAAATTTATATAATTTTTTATGTACGATACTAGGCTTAAATTATAGTTTATATATAATATTTTTTCCAGGGCTCAAAAAGTTGTATGCTTAAAATTATATTTGATATGATCAGTAATTGCAGTTTGGTTGACTTTGTGTAATTAATAAAGTTTGTGTAAATAACGTAAAAAAGTATAAAAAAAGAATATAAGGTGGCAAAAAATGTTTATTTTAATTATGTGAATGTATTTTTAAAAACATTAATAAAATCAATATATTTTTGTTTAATAAATTATACACAAAAATATATTCTTATAGTATTTTTTTTTTAATCTTGCTATTATTAATGAGCAAAGACAAAGAACTGAATTGGCAAAAAATATAAAATATATTATAAGTAAAAAATAACAGTTTAACATACCTTTTGTTCTCAGGCACAAACTTGGGTAAAGCTTCATCCTCTTCGTTTTTAACGGGCTCTTTTGGGTAGTTCAAAACGCCTCCTCCACCCATCCGTCCGTTTTCATGTGAGCTACTTGCCAAATTGACCATCTTATCGAACATGCGTTCTTTCTTGTCAAGGCATGGTACTGGATTAACTGGACAAGCATTTGGTACGCTTTTATCGTTAAGATGAGCCTGTAGATGACGCACAACATTGGTTCGCACCTTGTTGGTATATGGACAAATGGCGCATTGCACCGCTCGAGAGAAGATGGCTGGTAAAGGCAGCTTATCAATCTCATTTGGCGCATAGCTTGTTTTTTCTTGATCGGATAGCTTGTCATTAGCACCTTTATTCTTCTTGCCTTTCAATTTTTCTGATGAAGTCTTGAAAATAAAGAATATTTATTTTATTGATTATAACTAAAAATATAATTTGCCTAAAAAAAATGCTGCATAATTTTATAAAACTTACTAGTGGATACATGTAGAAGAGGCCGTCAGGCATTGGGTTTGCGGGATCGGCAGGCATGAACTTTGAAGAAACGTACTTATGCTTGGCACGCATATGTGACTGAGCTTGACTCTGCACTGCAAACTTCAAGCGACAAATATAACAGCAGAAACGCTTAAGCCCGTGTGTCTTAAGGTGATCAATAAAGAAGCTTGGTTTGCCGTAGCGTTTGCTTTGAGGACCACAGTGTACACAATGAAACTCTGCGTCAGTAAGGCTGCCTTCTTCTTCACTTGGGCTACACTGTTGCATGTGACTTCGTAGTTCCTCTGCAGTCTCGGCTCCAAAATTACACGACTCAACCCCGCAAATGAAAAGGTCGCGACCCGTGAAGCCGGTACCTTTTACGTCATCTAAAGTAAGGAACCGCTCGTTGCTGCTACCTTCTCCAGCCTTGGGTGTATCAGGAGGTTCGGAGCTCACCGAAAGATTGTTACTACTGGATTCTTGCTCGTTTGTTTCAGAACTCGCGTCTTTAGGATCTTCGGCTTCTTCAACCACCGAATTTTCGTTTTTGATCACCGATTGCTGTTCAAGACTCTGTTTAAATCGTTTAAAAATAAGCCACTTTAATTATTTGTAAAATAAAAATTAAATATGAAAAAGCGTATGCAGTAAACAAAGCAAAAATCCTGGTTAGCGGGACATTAAAAATGAAACTTAAAAAATGCCAAACAAGAAAAAAAAAAATAAAAAAAAAGGAATTAATTTGATGTACCTCTTCCTTTCTTTTACTAGAATCGTGCGGTTGAGCTGTGTGTTCTTCTATGATCTCAATGTCACTGTCATAGTCGTCATTTTTATTATCCGCGGCCTTCGCGTCAGTTTGATTCTTAATACCGGATAGAACATCAGTACTTGAGCTGACGAGTTCCTCGTTGATGGAACTGTCGCTCTTTTTAATTAATCGTTTGTCAAAGCTGCTGATCATCGATGAATCCGTAATCGTGAGCTAAAAGCCAAAGTTTACCATTCACGATCTCTCAAACTTTGGTTTGGTTTTAAAATATTTAACATACTCATTCTTTATCTTTCTCATGTTTTATCATTTATATTTTGCTTTGACCACGCGTTAATCGAAGACGTTTTTTAAATTCTATACTCCTCTAATTTAATATTACTTTTACTTTACAAGCAATTTAATTAAATAAAATTGAAAATTTTACCTTAATGTTCTTTCCAAGATTGAGAAGACTGGGTACAGTAGTACTAAGGCTACGTGCATCGAGAATACGAATATTAGAAAGTCCACCATCGAGATTAGTTAGGGGTACGAATCCGCCACTATCCTTGGGAATGATTTTGGCAGTCATAAGCGGAGCGTTTGGCAATATGGGAATGGGACTGCTTGTAGTTTTGCACAGCTGTGGAATTGCCACTTTCGCTTTCACATCTTCATCACTGCCCTTGCGCTGACGCAAAATTGCATCCACGTCACGGACCCTCAACTGTTCAATTGCACTTAAACTTTTCTTAATCTGTAACATTATTTCTTAATTCTAATAATCTTTTAAACAGGTGTAGCTCAGAAGCATAAAGGGATGTTCTGTTTTAAAGGTCGTAATTAACAGTTTTCAAGTAATTAGAGCAATAATTTGTTTAGCTTTAAAATAGCATGTCTACGACACATTAAAACAGAATATACCCTTTATGCCATTCATGCTTAAAAATAATAATATGCATATACTTATGATTCACATTGCCTTAAAAACAAAAATGTGTACCGTGTGCGTCAGGCTAAACCCGTTAAGCAGATTTAAATGTAAGCAGGCGAGGGAGAAAAAAATTCATGCAAACTAAAAACTTAATTACCTCGCATGCTTTTTTACATACCTCTCGTGGTAGACATCTTTCAAGAATTTGAGGAGGTTGATTGTAATGTGCTGAACTGAGATGACCAGCTAATTCTTTTATATGAGGCGCTCCAAAGACACAATACATACAATGGAATTTATAGTAACCATGTTGCTTATAATGCTGAAAGCAGTATAATTTAAATTTTATCTTTAATTTTTAGAATTTTTCAAACAATCAGTAATAAATGTATTTATAAAATATACCTCAATGAGACTATCAGTAGAGGGTACAATACCCAAGCATACATGACATTTATAACCCGATACAATGCTTTTGTGATGCATGTTAAGATGTAACATGAAAGCTTCGGGTATGAAGAAATATTTGTTACATTCTGAAAATTGAAAAAAAAAATACATTTTGACAATTACGTACGTAATATATACCTCATTGATAAAATTACAAGGCTCAAACGTACCGTGAACGCAAACGTATGGCTTAATAATTTGTTTGCGATCGAGTCTTTTAGGAGCTGGTGGTATATGAACAAGTTCTTCACTTACGACAAGAATTTGAATTTTTTTCATTGGATGGAAACTTTTCTATAAGCAGAAAAATATCAAAATGATAAAATAATGATTTGTTTCGTAAATAAACATAAATTTAATTTTATAATCACTACTTTAATTATGCAAATAATTTGATAAAAAAAATTATAATGCACCTGATGAATTTCGACGTATGAGTAGGCAAAGGCTCGATAAAAGCAGTACTTGCAGCAATATCTACAAAATATATGCATCTGCTTGAGATGCGTTAAAAGCTCGTCGTAACCTTTGCAGTCAATGTAGCAATAGGCGCACTTGTAAAAGTCTCTGGGTTCGGTATTGAGCTTGCTAGCTGGGTCGTCCTCATGGATGCGGATGTGCTTACCAAAGGCAGGCTCGCTACTTGTGGAAAATTGGCAATCTCGGCCCATACACTTGTACATATGAATAAGCTTATCATCCCGTAACATTTTTTCGTAGACGTTGGCCGACTTGAGTTTAATAACAGACATATTTTCCGGTGAAGGTGAGATCTTAAATAATTTGATCGGATGGCCGCTAGGAACAGTTGTGCTGCCCGTTGTAAGAGGTACTGCTACGTTTTTAGAATCTATTTTGATGGCCATAGCTGGTTGACCACCGATCGAGATAAAGTTCTCAGGCTTAGCACCCGCACGTGACGTTGACGGGATGTTTATGGGTATCAACTTGACTGGCTCACCGGTAGTGGCCGTGAGCACCTGACTCGTACCATCCAAGCGTTTAATAATGTAATTGGTCGGCTTTTTCAATAGAGACACGCATTTTTGTGGCGAAGTCTCAACCACCTTTCGTATATTCGACACCTAATTAAATACAATCACTTTCATCAGTCAAGCACTGATACTGCACAATTTATCGGTTGTTTTAATGCAAACTTTGAATTATTAGTTTTTAAGTAAACTTTAAACAGCTTGCTCAAAACGTTTTAGTAGATTAAAATTAAATTATAATTATTGAGACAAAAAATAAAATACTTACAATTGCATTGTCACCATCTTTATTAGCAAGACTAACAACGTTTGCAATCTTTAAACCTGAATCATCTTCAGCAATCTTAGAATTAATAGGTTCAATCGTAGCCATACATTGGTCATTATCAACTAGAATTTTTAATTGAAATTTATTTTACTGTTCTTAAAAATAAAATAAAATAAATATATAAATTAATAATTACCATTTGAATCACATTCCTGATCACCACTTTTAGAAAGCTTATCTTCTATTAATTCGGTCATTCGCCGACATCGAATAAAGGGTTTAGGTGACTGTTCGGCATTTTGTTTTTGAGAATTTTCTTCATTTTTTTTAAGCTCATCTTCATTATTTCTCTGATGAAATACGTCAAATTACAATAGTTACTAATTCAAAATCAAAGTTAAGCAGAAAATTAAAATATTGACTTACAGATGGTGATTGAGGTTCTGGCTTAACTTCCGTCTTAATTTTTGTGGGTGAAAGAATTGCCATATCTTCTTCAGGCTTTTTAACCGAAGTAGAATCACTCCTGACTCTAGTAGCAGTTCCATCTCCAACATCCGCAATAGTCATTTCAGGCTCGGGAAGCGGTGGCGTATCTAGAGGTTTCGTTTGCAATTGAGCTGCAAGTCGCTGAATTGTTGTCATCATCAGACCTTTTGAGGGTGAGCCCATTTCACCAGTGTTTTGCAGAATACTACTCATGTCAGTGGTAGTCATTTCCTGATCTGATTGATCAGCACTTGAATCAGAATCGTACTGCACAGGGGGAATAACGTTTTCCTCGCTGTCGCTCATATCCTCATCGCTATCATCAGTACTGCAAAATCCGATAAGTTTATTAGTTTTTCCGTATAATTACTTTATTTTAATTTTTGTAATATTTATCTTACCGTTTAGATGATTCGTTGACAAATACAAGAGGATCTTTTATTTTTCCACTTGTTTTGTCTTCTTTTTCATCGGAAACTGATTGATCAGGATCTTTCTTGATCACGATAGGTTGAGGAATTCCTGACTCAGGAGCTTGTTCTTGATTTTCACTTTGTTCTCCACCAACTTCCTGTTCTGGAATATGAAGAGGATCGACATTCAGAGGATCGTCAGCTGCTTCGGTTTCCATCTTATCCGGCAAATTAGTTTCAATTTCTTCGATAGGCAAGGAGGTCACTATTTTGTTCTGAACTTTATCGATTATAGAAAGTCTTTTTTGAGTATCTGCCTTGTCAACCTTGATACCAATGTTTTGCGCTATTTCCTCCATTTTTTTCTTACGCTCATTCTGTATTTCTTCCTCTTTATTTGACAGCTCTTCCGGACAAACAAATGCACTTAAATTATTTTTTTCTATTTTCTCTGGTTTGTGTTCAAATACTTCAATTGAAATATTAAGATCAGGTTCATCTTGTGTTGTTTTTTCAGGCTAAATAAAAATATAAAAAAATGTTTAATTGTTAAAAATAAAAATGTAAATTATTTAGATTTTTATAGATAAAAAATAATTTAAAAAATTTTTAATCACCTCCATATCTGTAGAAAGGTCAGGATCAATTATGTCATCTTTTATTTCAAGATCTTCTTTAATAGGTATCACAATATCTTTTTCATCTTTAGGTTCTACTTTTTGCACAATCGTAGAATCGTCGACAGATGTATCATTTGATATTGACATTTTAACATCCTCCCTCTTGACACTGACTGACATGTCAATCTTAATGATTTTTATTTCATTAACGTTATTTTTCGAGTGCCACATGTTAATGTGCTTTTCCACACTGCTTTTCTTAAGCTGAACGTAATTGCATTTTGAGCAAAGATAACCGTAGATCCGATTCTCGGTTGGAATTGGACTTTCGGTGATCGCTTCGTTCATATTTTTTGAATTCGAAAGTTTACGGCATTCTTTGTAATAATGCGCGCGCATCGAGCCTCTCGTTACCGATTCATAGCTACAACATTGGCAAGAAAAGCGATACTCGCCTGTATGCGTGGTGCAGTGTTCGTAGAAAGTTTCACGTGCTACGCTGTCTACACCTTTAGTCATGAAGGTGCAGAAGCGACAAATGTAACGACCAACCTCCACATCTGGAGAAGGATCGTTCTTTGCCAGTTCAAGTCGCTCAGACTCTTCGACCGCAAGACTTGATTCGGTCATTGACAGCCGAGATATTAAAACTTCTTTTTTCGAATGCTGCGTCTTGTAATGATGCACAATATTTTTACGGTAAAAAGTGCAGAGTAGACATTGGTACTTTTCATTGCCAGCTTGTGTGTAACCAATCAAAGCCTCGGGATCTACCCGTGACAAAACTTCCTGGTCGTCTGGGGTAGGACTCGTCGACTTCGAGCCCTGCTTCTCGGATTCATCATTTAGCCTGTCAATGCTATCATTGAGATCAAGCGAAGTGTTCATATTCTTGCCAGAAGAAAGAGAAGCTGTTTCAATGTCATTAGAAACCGATAAGTCCGAAGTCGATCCACGAATCTCGTCATTTTTATTGCTTGCTGCAGGAGCTTTCCTTTTTCTTCTTTTTGATACAATGCCTAATAATATAAAAACCACGTAAAGGAAAAGTTTCAATTTTTTCTTAATGCAAACCGAATAAATTACAAAATTTTTTAGCTCGATAATGCTTACATGTATTCTTATCTAATTAACTAATTAGAGAGTGAATATCAACATTTTACAACAATTTATACATACCCATTTTCCAATTACTTCTTTTCTTTTTGGTTGGTCTCTTTTTAGGAACAGAATATTTAGGATCAGAAGCCAATTCAGCCATAACTTTATCGAGAAGCTCTTCATTGATATCGCGTTGCTTTGCTGTGGGATCAAGTAATGAAGACGTGTTCGATGTGTAACTCTCGTCTGACGAAGATTCAGCTGCTAGATAGATAAATATTTGTTTCATTGTAAGATAATAAATGAAATAAAATTAAGGGTTGGATGAAAATGTGCATACGTCTTTCTTAGCTGTTAAAAAAAAAATTAGCAGCAACGTGAGCAATTCAGAAATCTTTAGAAAAACTTACCAGGATCAGTTGACTTTTTCTGAGTTTTTTTAGCACCTTTTCCTTTACTAACGACCGCCTTTTCGCTGGAATTCGTCTCAGGGTGTAATGAAATGTCAGTAGCTGCCTCGACGGCAGAAGGATCAAGATTGAAACTATCATTTGACGAGCTGTCAAAGAGTGGCGGTGGAGTTTTTTGTAAATTTTTTCCACGCGCCTTTTTGCCAGTCTTTTGAGGATCTTTTTTAGCCTTGCCTTCAGTGCCAGAACCTTCGGACCTACGCGATAGAGGAGTATCGTCCTCTTCGCTGTCCGAGGTGACAGGTAAAGATGTCGAACTTGTTTCAGAGGCTGCAACGGCATTTGCTGCGGCAGCCTTTTTACTTTTTGGTCCCGGCCTACTTTTTGGAGGAAGTGGCTTCTTCATCTTTCCTGTTTTCGAAGAGACAATATTGAGAAATTCTTTCGAAAGATTAATCGACAAATTCTTAATAATACCTGAAAACGTCAATTTAATTTCATATAATAATTTTGCTTTAGGCTTAGTTGAAAGTTTTTAATAAATGATAAGATAATTTTCATGCGATTGCTGCTCAGCTGTTTTGGATATTAATTAGCAATATGTGTGTGCTCTTATCATATAGAAAAAAAAATTATATACACAAACAAATATTTATTTTACCAATATTGCTTTTTGGTGTTGCAGATGAGCTAGATTCATCTTCAACCAATTGCTCTGACTGTCTATTTTTCTGACTGCATGTACGACTACCCGTAGCCTTCATAGCACCATCACATATCCAGCTAGATTTAAGATCTTCGTGCAACATATCTAATTCGCGGAAGCGTCGTTTTGGTTTTGGTTTAGCAGGAGCTTCAATAGGTATTTCTGTTTCAGTTGAAACCATATTAGTAGTTTCCTCATCTACAGACTTTTCAGTCATCGAAGTTTCGGGTGCTACTTCTTTTGAATTAAAAATATAATAAATTTAAATAAAAAATAAATTTCTTAATCATGTTCAGAATACTATTGTAAATGCAAAAAATAGTTTTCATTTGAGAAAAGATAAAGGAAAAATATAATTCATCTTACCAGTTTCATTTTCAGGTACTTCTTGTTCACTAGTTAAAGGCAACGTTTCATTTTCCTTATCTACATTCTCATTTTCTTTTTCTTGAAGTTCATCTATTTGATCATCTTTGGCATCACTAGTTAATTTTGGCGGGGATGTAGATGACTTTTGTTTTCTTTTTTTCAAAGAGACTGCAGATACTTTCTCAGAACTTTCATCTGACTCATCAGATGACTGAATTATTTTTGTGGATTTCTTTTTCTTTGATTTCTTAATACGTGTCGATCGCTTACTTCCACTTTCTTTTTCGTCTTCATCTTCGTCATCTGAAGAGTATATCACAGTCTTGTTTTTATTTTTCTTTTTCCGCATTTTCATTAATTTGTTAAAGATAAACTCCAGTTCATCTTTAGTCAGATTTTTGGAAGCTACAAGTGCTTGCAAATCATTGTCTTCTACATCTTTGAATTTTTCAGAAATATCGTTTTTATCTTTCTTTTTACCAGATTTATTCTTTTCTTTCTCTTTACTTGCTTCAATTGACTTAGAAGCTTTTTTAGATAAGGAGCTTTCTGATGATTTATTAGCAAGTGGCTCTTCGTGGCTTATTTCACAGTCATTTTCTAAATTTTCTTCCAAAACCTAAAATATAAGATAATATTTAATTAAAAATTTAAACAGTTATTTTTAGAATTATATTTCTAAAATAATAAAACTTACTGGTGTGGACTCTTGTCTTGTATCAACAGATGGCCTCTTTTTAGGAATTTTGAATTTTTGTAGACCAGTTCCTTGGACAGCTTTTTTAGCATCTATAGAACCATAAAGTTCTGGCAGCGTTGCTTTTTTCACTTCTTTAGATTTATGTTTTGATTTATGTATGTCTTTACTTTTGTCTTTATGTTTATCTTTCTCCTTATTTTTATCTTTATTTTTATCTTTATCTTTATCTTTATCTTTATCTTTATCCTTATCTTTATCCTTTTCTTTATCCTTTTCTTTATGCTTATTTAGATCAGGCTTTTGCAGATCTGGTTGTTTTTTAGCAACTGAAAAATATTACATCACAATTTTAAAAAAATTTAAGCTTACAATTTTTAATCAAATAATATTTAAAAATTACATACGAGCGTCTTTTTCAGCATTCTGCTTAGCAAATTTATTTGGATGAACTTCTTTCCCAGGTGGTGGTGGTTGTGGTGGTCCTTTAGATGGCGCAGACGTTTCTTTGCGAGAAACAGGTGGACTGGACGGTCTACTAGGCTCAGGCCGCGTTCGAGGATCTCTATCGGAAAGCATCCTAGGATCTCTGGTGTTCGTTCTTTGAGCATCTTTGTCCCATGAATTGTTCGCACCACTCGGTCTGAAGGGTGGCATATTTGGTCTGTTTGAGTAGCGCTCAGAATCTTGCATACGATTATTCCATGACGGTCTCCCCTGGGTTTGGGACTGATGTTGTTGTTGCTGTTGTTGTTGGGCATTGTAGGGCATATTGTAAGATTGTCGTGCATCCGAATAGCTTGGATATTTTGATGGAGGGTAACCGGAGTTAGTGTTCATTAGAGACTGCATATGCGGCACATCATTTCGGCCCTACATTTCAGATTAGATTTGGGCAATATTATTATTTTTATTTTAGTAGAAAACTGATACATTAAAAATAATGACAGTTCAATTATACATTACCATATTAGTAGACATTTGATTTGAATAAGAAGAGCCCATTCGCGAGTCACCATTCATCATTGGATGCATATCCGAATACATAGGTTTTTGCCAACCCGACGATTGATTATTCATTGGATAAGATTGTGGCGGCGGAACTGGCTGCACGTGAGGATGAGACGGTCCGTTCCACTGCTGTTGCGCTTGCTGCTGGGACATTTGAGGTGGTTGCATTGACCCTCCCATTCGGTAATCGTAACTCATCTGTCCATACGATCCTTGACCAGGACCTGGACCTAAAATACAGTTAATTATTATGTTCGTATAAGTCAATTTTTCATTGAGAATTCACATCAAAAAACTATGGTTAAAGTTTTTTAAATATATTATTGCTCAGGAGTTTTAGGCTCATTTTAAAAATCAAGATTTTTCATAATATAATTATAAATTTTAACAACAATTACCTGGTCCATGCATGGATGGTGCCATACCAGCTTCTGGACCATAGGCATGTCTGTGATACTCAGGAGGCATTGGCTCTGAAGTCCGTTTGTGCCGCTCGTAGTTATCGGCATATCTCGATGCCGCAGCCCCGTGGCTACGCGGGTCAATCGGCGGCACCGGGTGACTACGCGGATCTGTAGGAGGTGCTGAGCTGTGGCCGCTTGCCAGCCGTGGGTCGTTACTACTACTTGATGGCATGGAGGCGTAACTGCGGGGATCACTACTGCTTGGCCGACTGCGAGGATCGTTTGGCATTCTATAAAAAAAAATAACGAAATAGAAAATAAAAATAGAGAAACAAAAGGAAAATAAGCGGTAGTGTCAGATTAGCGAATTTTAAAATACCTTGGATCTGGACAGGGCGATATGCTGCTGGCATCTGAACGCGGGCTCATCATCGCAGGTGAGGAGTTCGACATGGGCAACCGAGAAGGTGGCGGTGGAGGTGGTGGTGGTTGTTGCGGTCTAGAAGTAGGAATTGGCGGCCGACCGGCAACCCCCTCTGACCTTCTACTAATACTATTATCGTCCAAGTACTCGGATATATCGTCGTAGGATATTGGCGGCCGCAAATTCGTCACCGGTGCAGAGAGCAGCAAGGACGGCGTCGTCGGAGCTTTACTCGTCGGCACTGAAACTGGCAGTGCGTCGCGCGACTTCGGTGGCGAGAACGGAGGATGATGATACGACGGTGTTTGCGAGGGCGACTGTCTTGTGATATTGAGGTCGGACAAACGTAGATCTTCATCGGACAGATTCGTTGGTGGAGAGACCGGGCGATAGCTGGAGAGACGCTTGAAAATATCTTTATGCGAATCCGCTTGATCGAGAACGGTCTTGACGTCGGTCACCAGAGTATTCACCGGCACTGATGTCGCTATGTTGTCGAAGTCCCGTTTCGGCTCGAGATCCGACTTGACTGTAAAAGATGAAAAAAGACAACTTAGGATTTGTGCTTGTATATTGAAAAGTAGTTTGGGAAAGAAAAACGGCAGTTCTGACTTACTGGCCTTGGCGGCATCTTTCTGCTTGACAAAAACCTCGACCACTTGCGAAGCTGCTGCAGCAATGTCAAAACCTTTGCTTATGCTAGTTTTAGTACTTATACTACTAGGCTTAGTACTGACGCTAGATTTAGTTTTAGTAGGCACAATGATTTCGCGCCGGGACTTCGGAGCCGTGCTCGATTCGTCGTCGGAGTCCCAGTCCTGCTTCCCGAGCTGATTGAGGTCGACTCGTTCGATCGGTACGACTTTGGGCAGCTCGCGTGGAGGAGTAGTGTCCCTGGACTTTTTGAGGAAGTGCTCGACCGACATGGGCTCGATCGGGGCGAAGCGCGAACGCCGCTCTGTGGGGATAATGATAGGCCTGGACTCGGAGGAGCCATGAGGCGTGGGGCTGCGAGGCGGACTCGGTGAAGCGGGCGTGTCGTCGAACACCTTCTTCTGGTGGCTCGAGCTGCTGCTTGTGTTGCTGCAGCTGCTGCCGGGCCGGTACGAGTCCATGTTGAACGGACTGTAAGTTTAAACGAATAGACGGTCATTCATAATTGTCACAGAATATGGCTTATTATTTTACTAAATTTAAAAAAATTTGCTCTATGAACTTACTCTTTTTTGGCATTCATTTTTTCCAGGTAATCCTAAAAATGACATTGTTGAAATGTAATTTTATTTTTATTGACTTGCAACATTAAAAATTTATTTAAAAAATGCTTACCTGTTTTTTGATTTTGAGGATAGTGATCTCAATTTTTTCCAACGTTTGAACAGATGCTCTATTTATAAAAAAAAACGTTATTGATTGAATATTAAAATATTATTTAAAAAAAAAATTTATATATATAAAAGTTTTGGTATCAATTATAGCATTAATTTAATTAAACATAAAGTTATGAATGAATGATCATACAGTGTTTTTGTTATTTATAAATAATAAATATTATAAAAATTTTCAGTTTTAAATTATTAATCGCGTAATTTTACGATTTTTTGTATAAATAATTAAAATAACAATAAACAACTTACTTTCTTGATGTATCTTTATTAGTTAATAATCTGTACATTGTTTGCATCCTATTAATTTTGCCATCAAGATCAGCATCTGGATGATTGTTTTTCGATTTTATCTTTTTCAAACGATCTATTTTCCCTTCCAAAAATGGAAGGTACTGTTGCATATCCTCGAATTTTTTCTCGTAAGGATCCATTTTGTTTATTTGTTTTACTTCCTATTAAAAAAATTTATATTGATTATATTTAATATATTATAAAAAAAATATTGAAAAAAAAATGTTTAAACACAATTTTTCATGTTTTACTTTAAAAAAGTAATTAATAATTTTATCGTTATTTTTATTAATTACGAAATAATTGTTATAACATACTTTTTTTATATTATTAAATATGATTTATGTTTTCTGTGTTAATAAACTTTAACTAGTAATTTGAGTAGATATGCATAAAAAATATACATTTGACTCAACTTTTTTTATTATTTGATTTGATTTATTTCTATTAATATAAAAAGTAAAATTGGACAATATCTAATATTTTAGAATTATTTAATTAAATAAATGAAAATCGATGAAATATTTAATACTGACATTGTAATTAAACAAAATAATAACGAGAATATAAATTACATAAAGACATTAAGAAGAGTGTCCCCCTACGGCCATTTTTAACGAAGTCTCGATTAAAATGATTGTCACGAGGTAATCATTTAAACTCGTCGCAGACTAGTGGCTTGACACTCCAAATACATAATAACTATCACCAATAGAACAAAAAAAAACATTGCAAATCTCATAAAAAGCCTTGAATAAAGTAGGTAGAAAAATAATACGAAGACATGCCGGCGAAAAGTAGAACCGAGTGATTCCGCAGTTGACGTTATATGTATGTATGTACATGTACCTATATACACGGCGTCGGTCTATCGATCGTACTATAGGCATGGACGAACGAGGAGTGGGGCTTTTGCACAGATCAGGTAATATACAAAGATTGTAAGAAACGCGGGATGTACGAGTGTACGTTTTAATTAATCTAATATTATGATCATTCGCCAATACGAATATATGTCGTTGAACAATAATATGACACATTTTATCATTTTTTTTAATACCGTTAATTTTTTTATGTCTTGCAAGCGTATCAATCGTTATAAATTTTACTTATTTTTTTTCTAATTTTTTAATAATGCCTGAAGTTTCTTATGTTCCTTCAGTTTATTAACAATGAGACCAAATTTAAGTACCTAAAAACTTAATTTTAAATATATAATTTGAATTTTACAATGACTACTACAAACAGAAAAAAAAATTGAGTTTATAAAAGAAATTAGTTGACCATTGAGTTTTAATTTCTAAATCAATATCTGCAGGAATGTTAAAGAGACAAGTTTTTGTTTATTCATCAATTTCATAAATAAACCTTTTAAATTAATTATAAAAACGTTTTTGCTGAATTAGATCTATGGTTGGATACTTTCTTTTACGAAAATATAGTTATAGATTCTACCTCTAATTTAACATTGCAACTTTGGAAGTGATTTAAATTGATTCATCAATGAAAATTTTAATAACCCTCAAAACGTGATTTTAAAAATTTTATTCTATACTTTATAATAATCTTCTACTAATAAAGTAATGCGTAAAACAAGCATTTATTTCTTAACTAGGGCCTATTTTTTAAAGAAAATACCTTAGTTTAAATTAAATTACAATTTAATTCTAAGAAGAAAGGTATAGAATTTAAAAGAATAATGCATATGTGCTAAATCGGGTATTAGTTAATTTGGTATCTATGAAAGAGTGACACAAAAATTTTAAAGTATAAATTTTTTGCTCAATTAATAAAAAGTGCGTTTCAGCTTGCCTATAGCCTGTCTTGGTCTGCTGATTAAGCGATACATCGATGCGCTTAATACCTACTAGTTGCCTTCCCCCTCTCTCTTCTCGATAAGGAGGTGTGGTCAAGGTGACACAAAAATTTTTGAGATGATTTTTAAAGTTTTTTCGTTAAAATTGCTTTTGTAGAGTTAAAATATAAGGATATTTGCGTCTGTGCAGGTTACATTGGATTTTTTTTTTAATTTTGTAACTGCTCCAAGTAAAATTAACGGGCTTTTAAATACATAATCTTGCTTATTAATTCCACAACTTTTGATTTTTTTTTTAAATTGCCTTTTTTAAATTTTATTCTAAAGCATGGGATATTTCTAAACCAATCACATAACGAATAGATCGCAGCGACATCTAAATTTTATAAAAGGAAAAACAATTTAGGTACCTCGACGAAAGATTGAGAGTGTATAGATTTTTTATGTTTTCTCATCAAAATTCTAATGATAGTTTTACGTATTCATTAAATTATGTAACCAGTTTTAAATATTTGTTAAAGTAGTTATTGAATTGATCATTTAACAGTTAGTAGTAGTTTTACTCTTGTTTAATGTTGTACGCCATTTTTCTTTTGTATGACAAAAGTAAGTTACAACTTTGATATTTGTTCTTGCTTTTAGAAATAGTTATTTTAGTTTTGTCGATTTTTCACCATTTGATTCTCACTACTCATTCATAAATCATATTATTACATCACATTACGTCAATAAGCGTAAAGTGAGTAAAAGAGAATTGAAATTTGTAGTTTCGCAATCAACAGTGTACGTGAATTCGAATTTTTTTGTAATACTATTATCTTAAATTACTATGAAGTCGTCTTGATAAATATTATAAATTGCACTATTCAACTATCCATTTCTTATAACTGAAACAGCCACCATCTTGTTTTTAGCATGCGCACAAGGACGAACTGTGAGGGCGTAAACGCAGCTCACTAAAGCTCGGAACCTTGCTTTTTGGCTTGTTATAGTATGTCTATAAACTTAATTACATTAATCAACAAGTATCGCTAAAGTAATTCTTGCAAGCAATTTTATTAGAAGAGTTTGATAACAATATAAATTGTTTGAGTACCTACCAATATTATAACAATCAGAATAAATAGTTGAAAGTTCTAGTTAATACTAAAGTAGCTTTCTTGCCGGTAGCCTAGATCAACTTGACTGGCCTTTCTTCGTCGCAATTGCGCGTTATACTTCGCCATACGGACTGTTTGCAAGCCAAAAAGAGACTAGCGTGGTGGACGCGCCCTAATGGATTCCTCGTTTCTGAGGCTCGCACACTCTTCCCGCGCCTACTACCAACTGCGCTGGCTTCGCGAAGACAGACAGAAGACAAGCAGAGACGCGAATAGCGCGCGCGCGCATGTGTAGATCTTATATCAACAACGGCCGATAGGTGGCGTTGACGCTGCTGTGCCTATACCGAAATCTGATTGGCTGCTCTCAAAACATCTTGTCACTGCAAGAAATGAACGCGCATCGCTGCCAGATAGCACAAATTTCGAGGTTTTTGATGATGGCTTACAAAAACGTAACAAATTTTAACATGGAAAGTAAAGGAGATGACCAAAGTTTACAATTTTCTTATATTATCGTATACTATTGCGCAATTTTAGCACACCTACTACGATTTCTGCTGAAATTTAATTGGTTGTTCGACTAATGCATATTTGCGTTCAATAAATTTTATTAGAGGTATCGCAATGACTTTTGAGCATAATTTTAAATGTTTGCATTAAATAAATTGTCGAAAATAGTTTCGTAATGACAGGCATAGCATAAAATAGAAAGATTTCCTTTCGTAAAATAAAATAAATGTTTATCAATGTTCTCCATAAATCTTTTATCTTGCAAATTTTTTAATTGATTCATTCGGTGCGAGTTTTTTGCTTTTTCTGGTCAGGTGATAGTTTGTATTAATATTATTTCGTGTTAATGCATAATTGTAGGTTTTGAAGATTATTTATGAAACTTTCATTTCCTTTTGTTCGTGATTTTTTATGGTAGAAACAGTCGTCGAGTACTTATATTCTTTACTTTGTATCATTTCAAAATTATACGAAAGAATTGTCATAGATTTGCACATTTTAGAAGTTCATTTTAAATCACACATCCGACATATTCTTTAATACCAAAAGCTTGGTAATGTCATAGCAATGTCGAAAACTATGTACTGCAAACTTACATAATATACAATATCACTAAGCAAGGCAATAAAAGAGAAGTATATTTACCTGTTAAAGTAAAATAAAATTTTTTCCAATTCACTGATTCACTTGAAGGTCTATTTAATGAGCTCGATTGGGCACTCCCTCGTCGGGCAGGTTTTGGCCTTAGGGCCACGACGTGCCAACGCTGCCGTCATTTTTTTCTCCTCCTGTCGTCGCCTATGATACTCAGCCTATACACACCAACAACTTTTTGTTAATTAAGAATCAGTTATAATGCGAATGTGTGTGCTAATAAAAATAATGCGTGCCTGTCGACTATATGGGTACTGACAAGTCGGGCGTGGATGAAAGTGAATTTTTATAAATTATTAGCACAAGACTAGATCAGAGAGCAGGGGGCAGAGTCAGAGAGGCAAAGAAAGACAGAAAGAGAGAGAGAGAGAGAGAAAAAAGAAAGAAAAGGAGCGAGAGAGCTTTGGACTGACCCAGTATGGCGTCTGCTGGTCACATTTTGCACCTACAACTGTGTGTGTGTGTGCAAATGTGTCGTGCTAAACAGATGCGAAACATCGACTACAGTTACAAAAATGGTAGGTATTGGTCAGATTCCGGATATATATGCCAACGTTCTTCTGTTTTCCTTTGATTTTACTCAGACCGGCTTATTTCGTTTTTTTTTTATCTTTCTAGATAGTTTCACTCCGATGATTTTACAACCAGTCCGTCAATATAAGAAAACATGCATAATGCACTATGTCAGCGAGATAGTGTGTTGATATCATTAGGACGAATGTAATATTATAAAATTAAAAATATTGAAAAAAATAAAAAAAATCGTATATTAGATAGTACTTGATGAAAAACACCTACTCGATGTGACGTAGTAAAATTCGTCAATATGTGAAATAAAGTTTAATTACTACAGACGTATGCATACATATATTTATACACTAATCACACGCGATGTTATCTGCGTAATAATGCATAAGTTTATATCACCAGGTAAGTGCTTTATCTAACAATCGCACCATTTTTTCATTATTTCGGAGATCCTTTAGGTGACCCTTTCGAAATTGCCGTCCAAATGTACTTCCTCAAAATTCTTCAAAGACGCGATTTGGCTGATTTTTTAGCCGCGGAAAGACCTGCAGATATATTTTGTTGCCGAAGTCTCTGACGTTGATCAAAATGAAGCAACTGGTGAGACTGAGTGAAAAATTTCCTTTCCCCTTACTTGTAACAACGTCACAGAGGTGGGTAGGTAGGTAGGTAAGTATACCCTTGTGGAAGAAAAGTGAAAAGACGAGCAAAGGAATGGCGTGCGCGAAAGCAGCTGTGCCGGTAATCGATATGAGAGGACCGCCAAATATAATACGAGCAAGTCTCGTTCGAGCCGACGACACAATTAATCACTTCTTTATGGAGAGTGTGCGGGTGTAACGGCGGGGGCACAACACACACACACCTCGTGCGCGCGCTCGTTACAAAAAAAAAACTCATTCGACGAAGATTCTACGAGAATTTTTTATATAACTGCAAGACTACCGATGGAAGAATAAAGGCACGCACGAGAGTTTTCAGCTTCCTCGGCAATTAAGGTCGGCCGCTGACCCGGGGCTATTATGCGCTTTTACAGCATATATATATATATATA
>JAPYZE010000505.1:0-84356 GCA_030522805.1 Leptomastidea abnormis
TTTTGAGTTCAGGAACCTTCAAAACGTTAAGAAAACCAAAAAAAACCAATTTGAAAATTTTCACCGTTACAAAGCTTTCTCTTTGAGAAAGCAAAAACGTTCGAAAGTACTTTATTGCGTCATATCCACGTTGCAAAGAAGCATAGTGAAGACAACAGAGCTTCATCCAATGCTCGTACATCTATCGAATTTTTTTTTTCACTCTCATCTCTTTAAAAAACTTTTTGTTAGTTCGTCGCTTCATTGCCACACAGAAGTCTTTTTTTTTTATCATCCACGCAAAGAGCAGTCCTCGTTTCATTTTTCTTTTCTCTAATATCACAAAAAAAAATTCTTTTTTTCTATTTCTCATTTACAACATCATAATCATTCAAAATTAAAAAAAAAAAAAAAAAAAAAACATGTAGGTATAAAGTCAAAATTAACAATACTTTTAAACCACATATCTCATTTGCAATGTGTGTCCAGATGGAAATGTAAAACTATCTCGGTTAAAGCTTCAGAGAGTGGCAGAAAAGCAAACTATATACGACTATATTCGTTCCCTTGACGCTTTATAGCAAAAGGAACATGAAGTCTGGTTTTAGTGTATACATTCGTATATATATACATATGTATACCAGGATACGATGCCTTTGCAGGCCACAAAGGGCTCTCTTTCTCTCTTCACAGGCCTTTGGGACTTTATTGCATCGAGTGCTTGAGTATACTCGATATATATATATGAAACACATGCTAGTATAGCTGTTTTCCTATGAAATTGGTTATATACACTTGAAAAGATGATTTTTTTTTGTTTATAGGTATATTTTGAGAATTGGAATATCGTTTAAAACGCTTAGTATTTTTATTGGACATTTGAGTTAACATTGGATATATGCAAGCTTATCTTATTTTTAAATTTTACTTTTTTTTAAATAAATTAAATTTATATATTGAAGTTTTATTAAATTTTGTTTATTTTTGATAGATCAAAACAATAACAGTTTGTCAATTGACAAATAACAACACAATTAATTTCGTGCTAATTGTAATTTCAGAATTAAAAACAATCAAGCTATACTCCTCTTTTTCTTTTTCCTTGTCTATTTTCTATTTTTCGTTTTATTATTTCTTCCATTAGGTATCATTAAACTTCATAAAAGTTAAGACGAGTAGCGAGAGAGAGTATATTATTTGAAGTGACGAGGGTTAAAAATAAAGTTATTTCAAGGTCGAAACGAGCTTTTTTTTTCTGTTACTTTATTTTTACACAATAAATCTAGCTTGATTTGTCTATAGCCATATAAAGTATATAAAAGGAAGAACAATTATATTTTCAAGCTGAACTTAATTTCTCAATTTTTCTTATTCTTTCTACTTAAAAAGGATTTAATTTGCAAAACGTGCTGGATTTTATTTGACGGACTTAGTGGTCATGGAAGTAGAAAGTAGTTGACTTTGCACGTGTTCGTTGATGAGGGAATGAGACTATACTGTATATGTATATTTCTAGCCACTGACTGAAATTTATGTATTCATATCCTCTACTTAATTCTGAGTTTCTAATACCACAAAGAAGCCTGACTTACATTTGAATATCCTTTGTAACTTGTTTTTTTTTATAAGGAAAGATGTTATTACAAGCTTTGATTAACTCCTTTTCTTTTCCTTGATAAAATAACATATTATATAGATCTGTTTCGTAATTTAAGACACAAAAAATGATAAATTACTTTTTCTTCATTATAAATAAGAAATGTATTCATGCTTTTGTAATTACATTGTGTATAAAATGTATATGTATAAAGTATTATCTTTAATTATGACAAAAAGCATGTAAATTTCATAACATACGTATACGCAAGCATACGTAGTAAGCTTTTACTAGGAATGAGCTTTTGCATATTCAAGATAAAAAGAGATTCCAGACTAAATATTAAGTTAAAGCTCGTTCAACGTAAAGCTAATGTAATGTTCTCATTTTTTTCACCTTTTTGCGTACATGAAAAATAATAAATTATCTTTCCTTCTCTATTTTCTTTTTTAATTTTAACTTTTAGCAAACTCATAACATACGTTTTTATACGTTAACTTATAACTAAATTACCACTATTTTAACATATATACGAGTAAATAAACATTAGTTTATAAACTACAGTTTATACTGCCAAATAAACATTCAAATTACTATATCCACTCAACAAACATATACATACACAAATCCATCCAATTTTTCAAATGTATTCAAATCGATACACTGACCCTATTTTCAAACAATCCACGATAAAATTACAATCCTAATGTTATAACATCGACATAAGTATTCCAATAGAAGTATATTATACAAAAACTGAGTTGGTCAAGCACACAGGAGAAACACTTTCTTGAAATTGCACTTTCCGTAAGCGAAGGAAATAAAGAAAGAAAAAAAAAGTCGTAAGCAGTAGAGACGCTTAAGGTAAAACTTCCATTACGACACTTTTCCAATGTCTTCTCAGACTGTGTGTTGTAGTGCTGTAGAAATGGAGCCCTTTCGACCAATATAAAAATCATTTGGTCGATATATCCGTGTGTATGTATGTGTATGTGTATGTATGTGTGTATGTGCTGTACAACCAATAAGAGGATTCTCACCCACAACTATAAACATTAAAGGAAAGTAGCGGAGGGTAAGAGGCGTGTACAAATGTTACATATAGCTGTAGCTAAAGAGAGAGAGAGAGAGAGAGAGAGAGAGAGAAAGTGGATCCTCAATTCCTCTGGATGCGCTTTAATACACTCGAGAACGCGACACGAGAGTCTCTGTGTGAGTGAGCTGAGCGAAAACGAGGGGGTATATAGAGAGGAGAGAGTGACGTAGAGGTATAGGCCGCCCGAGGGACACGTACTCTCTCAGAGGGAGAGAGAGAGAGAGAGAGAGAGAGAGAGAGAGAGAGAGAGAGAGAGAGAGAGAGAGAGAGAAACATAAAACGTCCCCACTCTGATCATTCGTCTCTCTCTCTCTCTCTCTCTCTTTCATTCCGCGCTTTACGCTCTCCGAATCAACCGACCCAGTTTAGCTCGGTCCCTGCTACCACTACCACCACTACCATCAGCACGAATATCTTTTTCCCTCCTTCTTCCACTTCATCTTCCCATTCCCCCCCCCCCCCCCATTTGCGGTCTTTTTTCGCTCTGTCTCTCAGCCATGATGCCAACACCCCCAGTGTCAGACCTTTCTTTTTCAACCATCCTTGATACATGTATATAAGGAGGGTGTGCTTTGACTGGAGATGTTCCGGTGATCTCACACACACCTACACTTTGACTAGTCTCTTTTGCTCGTTGGTTTTTTTCAAGGTCCGTTCTCCATTTATATAGGTATATGAGGATCGAAATGCTGCCCAGAACTTGTCTTCCCTCTCTCTCTCTCTTTCTTCGATTTTCACGCCCATTTTTGATAGTAACGATGAGCGCGCGCGCACGCGGATCCTTTCAATTTCCCCAATTTTATTACTTACTCGTTTTATCGGCTATAGATGTAGGTATATGTATACCTAGTATAGCGTCGTGTAGCACTTTTCGATTCGATCGTTATTGGACACACATATAGATAGGTAGGTAGCTTGGGTACTTGAGAATTGTTGTTTCAGCTGTATTATACCTCTCTAAATATAGATGTGCTTTACTTTTTTCTTTTTCTTTTTTAAAACAATGTGTTATTTTATAATTTTGAAGAAAAAAAATTAAATTAAGTTGACTTAAGTGTACCATCAAATTCATATGAAAACTGTAATACACACCATATCAATTACCATATATTAAGCTAACTAAAAATTTTTTTCATTTATACTCGTATCATAAATTTAAAAACATATTTTCTTTAAAAAACTAAATAACCAACTAACACACAAACTATCAGTCATGTCGAACATCAACCGTGAAACAAACAGAGAAAGTGAGATAGATGAATATAAACTTTCATATGTACCTATATATCTCGCAATCAGTAAAGTGCCGAATTTTGAAATTCCAGTGTGGTTGTTGAGATCAAGGCTTATACACACTTGGCTAAACGTACATGGTTGCTGTTACTACTGCAACTACTGCAGCATTAGTTCTCAAGAGTAAGACTCAACCGATATCCTTCTAACCGCGAATGCAAATATATACATGAATTCACTTTCTCTCTGACCTTATCTCAACGCTTATACTACTAACATTATCCAAGCGTAAAACCTGACTTTTGTATACCTACATACAGAGCTTTTCCCTTGTCGTTTGAGAGATCCGTTGGATATTTGCAAGCTCAACATGAAATTTCTATTATTATCAATGTGTGTACTTTTTAGATGAGAGTCTTATGTGTGTGTGTGTGTGTCTGGAATACATTTCGGTCTGGAAAATAAATTTATATTTCTATATAATACCATTGTATCTGCATCTGTCAACTTCAATTTTTCTTTATGATTCGTTCATTTCTTATACACTAGTCGAAAAATAAAGCCAAGTTTTATGTAGAACTTGCGAAATATACGTGTTAAATCAAAATGTATCAGCAGCATCGGCTGCGTCGGTGCACTTTAACAGATTAACGTTGGATGTTATATCGTGGATGCAATCGATTGCTGTATAACCCCACTGGACCTATATATTAGTGTATAAATATAACGAATCGAATTCGCGTGAGATGAGATCGAATGCTTTTCGATTTACCAATGTAGGTGTATTATATAGTGAACCATATATTTTCATTAAGGAGAGATTCTTCAAGCTGACCTTTTTTTTTACTTTTTTTGTTGTAATTTTAGATTTTTATTCCCATTGGTTGGTTTTAATGTAAAGATTTAATTAAAAAACAAATTTTTTTAATGAGGAAGTAAAAATTTATGTATAATATTTGAGTTTTATTATGTAAAGAATTTTTTTTTATGAAAATTGTTGTTATCAACAAGCTTCGTGGTTGGTTGCGGAGCAATATTTTTATAAGGATTTATCGATAAATTGATATGCATTGTTCACCCCTTTATTAACAAATAAATCTTCCGTGCTTTTTATAATGTTCTCAAAAAGAGGATTTACATCAAGTAATTTATGGTTTCACACGATAACCAATTCGAATTTTCCATATGAGTCATAAGCATTAATTATCGAATTTTTATTACTAGAAACTTTAACTTAAACGAAAAAAAAAATATATCATTTATTAATCCAAAAAATTTTCAAGCTCACACAAGAAAAAAAAACTGATGTATCGTGATAAAGTGGCTTTAGTTGCTCGCAAAATTCAAGCTTAAGTGCAACGCACGAATATCCTGGTATTTTCTCTAGCTAAAGTGCTAGGCGTCATTATTAAAATACCGTATATCTATATATACCTTCCAAAGCCTGCGTGCACTTTCGGCACAGTTTCAATTTCACAGATCGCTCGTTCCTCTTCTACTCTCTCTCTCTCTCTCTCTCTCTGCAATTATTAGCTTTTACGGTTGCTTTTTGTAAAAGGGGGCAATGTTGATTAATTTTAATAGACTGGTACTTTATAACTGTAAAATTTTCACTCTAATTTACAGTTGGTTTAGTCATTTTATACTAATAATAAGCTGATAAATAATATCGATAATTATAGTTAGACTGAATATAATGAAAATCATAAGTAAGCTGGTAAATAATATTAATAATTATAATTGAATTGAATATATATGAAATTCAAGTTGGTTATTAATTGTGGTATTAGTTATTACAATCTAAAATTATTGATTAAATCGACAATAAATTTCTATTTTATTTAATTTTTGAAGAAAAAAAGTGGATATTATATTTGAAATAAAATAGCTATTACTTTAAACGCATTTTTTTGTGAATCTAAAAAAAAAGAGCGACACTTTTGACGAAAGTCTTAAAAATAAGTTTCGATTCTTTCAACTTAAAACTTGGCAAGAGTTTAAAAGAGACGTGTCTATTAGTTACAGAAACAAAAAAAAAGTCGATTTTAAATGTCGAGGTATAGACTTTGGATGAATTTAAGAATACATTATTTAATTTTCCTACTATTTAATTATCACAGTGATATATGTGGTAATTTTATAATAATAATAATAATAATAAAAATAATAAAGTATACATCAATTAATACACCAAATACAATAAACTCTTCATATTATTTACATCTAAAAATAAATCTTTATTAAATCATCACACTAAAAATTAAATTTAATTCAATTTAAAAAATAAAAAATAAAAAAAAAATGATAGCATATCATAGTTATAAAAGACCCTTTCGTATTCGGTAACGAAGCATAAAGTTTCTCTCGTACGTGCTGAATTACCTTTTGTAAAAAAAAAAAAAGAAAAAACTCCACACAAACGAGCATCTCTACAAGAGTTTATTTAATCAGCAACCTCTAAGAAATTGGAAAGATCCCTCAGCATCTCTTTTTCCTTTTCTCAGCAGGCAATTTCAAGTAGAAATGTCTGGCTATATACAGACAGAGACACTCCTTTCAGTAGTAGTAGTAGTAGTAATAGGCTCAGATTCCAAGGGTGCTTTTATTGCTCTCTCTCTCTCTCTCTTTGGACGATATCCTGTGGTTTCGCTCGTGTAACACAGCCACATATACACACAAGATCCTGTATATTATAGATATACATAAACATTATACCAACTTTATTTACGAATAATATATAGTATAGCCCTTTTCGTTACACAGCAATACGATTTCGTAAGCTCTGCAACAACTTGATTACTTACACACACACACACACACACACGCAATTTATATTACACAACACAAACACTACATCTTCTATGTAACCAAATAAAGCAAATACTCTTTTTTCCCATATACACAAATTACTCTCACTACATAATAGGCCATAGTTACATCAACAAGTATATAATTCATATTCTACACGATATAATATATTCTTCGCAGCTACGTAAGCCGATATATATGTACGATACCTATACTCTACAGAGAGCTTGCAATATACATATACACAACGAGCTTTAAACGGCCAAGATCCTTCTCATTTTACGTAACAAGAAGTCTAAGCAAGACTAGACGAAAATTGCTAGGCTCTCTCTCTCTCTCTCTCTATCTCTTTCTCTCTATACAAGAGGATCTTTCAGTTCGCGTATATATACATATATATTGTGATGATCGGTATATATATACATATATAGCTTTTAGCGATTATCGCTCTTTCCCCTCAGGCTGTCGTCTCAAGCTCTCGCGCAAGCATATAATATACGAGAATATGTTACAGGTGTGAAATAACAGAGCTTGCAAGAGAGAAAGATAGTAAGAGATTCTAGACACTCGGGTTATTGTTTATGTAAGAACGTTTAAGGGCTTTGTCGTGTCTTTGCCCAGACGATGCTCTTCTAGCTTTCTCACTCTCTCTCAGTCTCTCTCTCTCTCTCTCTCTCTCACACACTTTCTTACTTGGATCGATTCTGCTAAAAGCATTTTATATTTTCAGTGAATTATTCTCTAGGTATGTGTATGTATGTGTGTATATACGTGCGAAGAAAAAAACCCATACTAGTAAATATAGCTATCTCGAGTTTTTTTTTTAAGACTGGCTTTAGCAGCTTTTAGTCTGGTGATTAAGGTTTATTGTTATAGGGATGAATTATAGATTTATAAGAAAGAATACGCGTTGTTGATCTTATAATTGTGCTTTTTTTTGTTGTAAAAAAAGCTTTTTCTTTTTAATTCGTTTAAATAAATATAAAAGTATAAGTAAACTTAAAAATAATAGCGTTTCAATTATTCTGTTCTATGTACACATATGGGAATACTCCTATTTAGGGCAGATAGAAAAGTACGAAAACTCAAATGAAATTTATATAATGTTAGTTAAAAAGTAAAAGAGACATCTAAAGTGTTTCCTTAACACAAACATTATATCGCGTGTATTGTATGTGTATGTATGTATGTATGTATATGTGTGTTGGTTTGTTTAACGTCTAATTCAATCTTAAAGCTCAGGAAATCCCATCGAGGGATACTCGTTACAACTTTGTCGGTTAAGTCACAAGCACCTACTTTCACACACATATACATACACACATACATACACAATTCCAAAATCTCTTGGAAATACAATGTGATATTGTACGTGTGTACGCGAGTACATAGGGAGTAGTTGTCTGATTAGTATAGCAAAATGAAATTCAGAAGGTCGTTAGGAGAAGCTGTATAAAGAGAAAAGCACAATTTTGAAAATAGTTATAAATTTAAAGGGAGAAGGTTAAGATAAAATAAAGAGAACAATAAGGTAAACAAGACACGATTCTGCTTATTTTCTTTTATTTTTCTCTTTCTCTTTTCTTTTGCCATTATTAGTAATTTTGACAAAATGAACCATTTATTTACGAGTAAATGCGTGTGTCTGTTAACCTTTTTGTCAATTTGGTTTGGTTGTGATGTGTATATATATGCGAGCGCGCGCGCGCGCGTTTAGAATATTCTAGCTGATTATTCTCAACGTTGAAGCTTGGGTAATTGCTTGGCAATTTTCTGACTACACAGCTTTGTAAAGCTTTTCTTTCTTTCTTTCTTTTTTCTTTTCGGGTTTGGGTGTACTGACGAGCTATTGTTTGTTGAATATAATTGAATCGTTAAGTTAACGTAAGCTTGTTTGTTTAGGATTTTTGTTTTTTATGTTAATTGTGAGATTACGTTTTTTTAAACGAAAATTTCGGAATTTAATGATAATTTAATAGCTATAAAAAATATCGTTTTAATTGAATAAATTAAATTTAAATGAAGATAAAATCTGCCTAAAATAATATATAAATTATAAATTTTAATAAACTTAACACTCAAACAGAAAAAAAAATAACGGTAAATCCTTCACACATGCTTTCTATACAATTTATGAAAATCTATATCTTAACTACCTATATAATCAATCTCAACCCAAGAACAAGACAATAGTCTATAGACCCTCCTTTCATCCACACACATACACACACGTCTCTGGTCTTGAAAGACCGATTATACATATCCCCCCCCCCCTTCTTCTATATAACATACACATGCATTATATGTACATCAAAGCTAATACAAGAACCGTTTGTTAAACTGTTACAGGTGATGGAGGTGATACCGTTGGTGATGGCGAACCAATCGTTAGTGGAAATGCCGACAACGATGCTAATTATGGACAGCTCTACTTGTACAAAGTAAGTCAACAAAAAAAAAGAAAAAACTTTTTTCATTTTCTCTTGTATAAAGCACTTTACTTTGCCTCTCTCTCTCTTTTACGTTTCGATATATACTGAATAGTAATAACGGAAGCTATATACGACTTCGACTTTAACGGATATTACCTTTCGCGAATATAAAGCTAGTCCTATGTATATAACCACGTAAAATTTTTTTTCTTTCTTTAATAAAAAAAAAAAAGAAACGGAAATAATTTAAGAAACTACTTGCAAGATTTAATCTTAAAAAGTCGTTCCTTTTTAAATTCCCTCGATCTTATCTTAGTTTTCACACTATATATAGTCTATCTATATATTATGGGGATATCTTATAGAAAAGCTTATATATTCAGCATCCATTAACCAATATAAAAAAATCCAAGAGTAGATTCGCTTTGTTCATTGAAAAGTCAAGAAAGAGAGAGAGAGAGAGAGCTATGTCGAAGCAAGTAGCTACAAAGCCTCAGCAAAGTAGAATAAGGATAAGAAAAAAGAGAGTGAAAGAGAGATGAAGGGGGGAATGGTAATAAAGGAAGTGTACTCGGTGGTAAAGAAAAAAAAGAAAGCTTCTTTCTCTATCTCTCTCTTTCTCTTGAAGGTAGTGGCAGACGATTTTCTTTTGCCAAGTAGCCAAGAGAGAGAAAGAAAAAAAAAAGAAAGAAAGAAAGACTTTCTCAGAGGATTCGGCGCGCGACCACGGATAATCCAATGAGAACCTCCTCTTTTTCTCTGCTTTAAAAAAGATCATTTCTTTGTCCCGCTTATAGTCTTTGGCATATGGAGTGTATACTCTTGGATGATGCGGCTTCAACTTCTTCTTCTTATTCGTCTTCTTCTTTGAGTACATAGTACACACAGCTTCTTCTACTTCGCGTATATATCTACTTTGTAGATTCGTAAGACACAGACTTGATGAAAAATCTATTTTGACCTTGCGTTATTTTATCTCATCTATCTCTTTCTTTTTTTTTACGTATAGAACATATACTTCACTTTTGGTCACATATAATATAGCAAAAAGCTCATGTATAGTGTATAACGTGTTCTCTATTTTTTATTTTTTTTTTTTTTATGGTAAAAGCAGGTTGGTATGTATGTTTGGCATTAGCGTCTGCTTGTGTCGTGTGTGAACTCTCTCTATGCTTATCGCGCTAACAAATTGAAAATTACGGTCTTACTATATAAACAGATACACACACACCTAAATACCTATATAAGTTCGTATTTGTGTTTAGCCTTTGAGAAGCACGTCTAATTCCAACCGAGAAGCAACATACGAGATTAATGCTTATGTATATCCTTATATATAGTTATATAGATATGTATACACTATCATCATAGAGACTATTACTATTGGAGCGAGGAATTACTTGCATTAGCTTCCGTAGGATTTGCTCTTCTTGGCTATTGCTTGAGGGAGAGAGAGCTTATATTGAGAGAAGCGAATTGGAACGTCATTTTGCTTTGCGGTTGCAGATTTGCAAGCTTGAAATCTTCTCGATTTCTTTTTTTTCTCTTTTTTTCTTCACATACTCTGAAGGTTGAATTATCAGGATGATTATAAGGATTGTGAAATTAAAAATATATTTATTTTTAAAAAAATTAATGTTAATTTTAAAATAAAAAAAAATATACAAAAATATAATTCTCTGCAATAAAAAAATTATTTGTGAATATTTCGAAGAAAAAAAGATACTCTAAACTAGATAAGCTAAGCTGAGAGCTTTCAAGGAATTTGTACATGTAACTTAACGCTTATTACGCAACGTAAAATAAAAAAAAGAAAACCAAAACTCAGCAGGAGTCTAAGAAAGAATGTAGCCAAAAAAAAAAACTAAGGTGCGAAACCGAGATTCATACATTCTTTTTTTTCACTCCAGTCTCCTCTTTTTTTTCTATCTACAGCCAACAATTAGGCAAAGTCGTCGCGTCGTAGACCTAGGCTTCCTAATGAAGGAGTTTCTAGCCCTACCCTTAACTTTTCCTCATCCATGTAGCCGACGGCAAATTTACGAGAGAGAGAAAAAAAAAAGAGAAAGAAAGCTATACACCCCTCTGCCTGTGTGTCCCAGTTTCTTCCTTATCTAGCCGGCGTTTCTCAAGTCACTTGGAAAATAAAATTCTCGGCCCTTGTGCCGCTTTTGAAATTTCGTAAGCGAAGATTTTTAACTGATAAGAAAGTGACACGATTCCTTCTTTTCTTTGCTTTTACATCTTATTGAGATATATTATACGTGTTACATGGGATTTGTGTAAGGAAAAAAGAGTTAGTGTATTAATTTGATGAAAAGTTATATGGCAATTTTTCATTTTAGTGGATTTTGAAAGAAGTTATTATGATCGAATGTGATGCTTTACGTAATATTCGTTTGCTCATATATCAGAGTTTAGAAATAAGGGAATATTTAAAAGTAGGTATATAACTACTTTTAAATGTGCATCAACGTTTTTTCAAGTATTGCCCGTCCTTGGATAAAATTCGCTTCAAAAAATCCATTCCTCTCCATCTAGCTTTCCCTAGTACTCCACATTCGATTACATGCTTAATCGTCCGAATATACATGTGGGAAGAAAACGTATATTGCGATTGGCGAAAATTTTATACGAAACGAAAATTTCTTTCCTGAATACTTTCAACTTGAATAAGAAATATAAAATATACTTGCGGGTATTGGAATATTACCTTTTTTTAAATTTTCATCGAAATGTCAATTTTAAAAATATGCTTTTCTTACTTTTTTTTTTTTGTTAAAAATACACTTGGTAATTTAAATATGGAATGTATTAAAATTTCAGTATGCTAATGTCTGACGAGTTACAGACCTTTTCTACTTAAAATTGTAGAAATTTAATAGAATTTCTTGATCCATATGTTTTAATAATTGACAATGTTGAGATGTAACAATAAATCTTCGATATTTTAAAATAAAAAAAGAAGTAGGTTATCTCGTCTGTTCATATATCTATTTATAACATTATTATCTGGTAACAAAAGACAATTTTCAAAATTATCCAATTTTGTCTACTTTTTTTTTTGCAGTTCGTAAAAAACTTGAGTAAAATGTCAAGTTTGCCGGTTTTTTTTATAAGAAGTATATACATTGACAAACGAGCTATTCCGTTTCTTATCCCTCGAGCATATGAATAGGGATCGTGACTCGTGACGAATTTGAACTCTTTTCGTAAAAAAAAAAATTGTCTACCTACGCGATTTACTCGCATTTGAAATTTCTGACTGTTCTAATTTTACAATAATCCGGTCATATTATATTTTTTTACAAAAATATAATTTTTTTTTTATTAATTGACTAATGTGTTTATTTACTTAGTAAAAGAAAAAAGCAAAGAATAGAAAAAGTGAGAAGAAGAAGAAGAATGGGTGGAGGGGAGGAAGAGGAAGAAAAAGAGAAAATCAATGTCTACAATCGCGTTGTAAGGGCTTTCAAACTCTTGACCTCGTTTTTTTGTCTAGCTTTATCTTTTCTCATCGCGCAACGTGGCAGATTTAATTGTCAAAGATTTAAAAAGAGAATTTAAATTAATTTCAAATTCAGAAGAAAATTTTAATTGCTTACTTTTATTTATAAAATTTTTTAACTTAATGTTTTTTTTCTTTCTCTCTTTCTGCACATGTTTACAGCTTTTTTAATAATAATTTTTTTTTTTAATTTTATTCACCTACATACTTTTTGAACTAGCAATAAATTTTATTTATTTTCTATAACGTAAAATATCCCTCCTCTTATAAGCCAAACATTCTCATTTTGAAGCTCTTAGACACGAAATTTGATCCCCGCAGCTATTTATCGAAAATGCATTATATTCAAAGCTTCGTATAACCGTCAGCGCAAGCTCTATTTCAAAACGTATTATCATACAATAAATTAATACAGCCAGGAAAATATACATCCTCATAATTCAATATCAAATAAAAATATAATAACTGATAAATAAACGTACAATGAAAATCACGAGTGTATTGAGAATTTAATTGGGCACTATTAGTTAAAACGTAAAATCGATCGAGCTGTGCGGTTACTTTAATTCGGAAAATCCTAGCTTAATTAGCATCGCACGATTGGAATTAGAATGTCGAGAAAGTTTTAGAGCTTTGTGGGATATAGAGTATAGAGGGGGAAACCGAAGAAGAAGAACGAGGTGGTTGGAAAAGGTTTTTCGAAGCGCAATTTCTCGAGGGAAACTTTCGGCTAAAGTGAAAAAGTAGCGTCACGCAAATAAAAGATTACGCTTACCCCTATATATACATACATACAAGCTGTGTGTATTGTCGGTTTCTTTATACACTCAAGAGCGATGTGCTAATTTAATGCTTCGGTTGCACTTAGTGCTGATGAGAGAGTATACATACATGCGCGTGCTGTACTTTGTTTCAACTACTTTATTACGCTCCAGCTTAATACTTGCTTACAGCTTGAATTACGTGCTGTCTTTTTCTTGAACACTGGCTATCGTTTTAATTTTTCAATCAACTATTGTGAGATATTAGTTTAACCTCTTGAGAGCGTTTAATAGCTCAGTCGGCAAAGCGTAAGTTTTGCAATACCACAAGTCGTGGGTTCGATTCCTAATGCCTGCCGATTTATAATCGAAATATGCTCAGTAAAGTGTCAAAAAGACGTTTATTAGTAGTTTACTTTGACTTGTAATTGATTCATTAGTTTTATTTTTTTTTATTTATTTTCTTTTTTCATTTTATTCCCTAGGTGTTGTAATATTGTAAACAGAAGGTTACCTTACTTTTGTTTTTCGATAAAAGAATTTTCAATTTTAAAAAATTGTATTTCATACGAATTTTGCAAAATTACATTCGAGCTGTTTAATAAATACAAAAAAGAGAGAATATTTCAAAGGATTGGGAAAAAAAGAATAAAAAATAAAATCAAGCATTTTTTTTTATTTTTGACAATCAAGTCATTAAAAGTAACGGCCTTAACAGCTTGCACTTAACAACTGCATTTTCGACTACCATTTCATTTATTTTCTTTCTTTTTTTTCTCTTTCTTCCTTTCTTTCTTTCTTTCTTTCTTTCTTTTTGTTATGCTTTTCGAGTTGAGCTCGAAGGACGCTTAACTCGTTCAATGTTGAAATAAAAAAAAGAGGAAGAAATAGGGTATGAAGTTAGAACGGGAAAAGGGAATATCAAATTGCGCTTGGTAGCCAGATTAAAAAAAGAAAGAAATAAACGAAACGAACAATCAGCAGAGCCGATTTTGCTACTACTACTACTAGAGGCTTATGTATATATTCTTTGACAAAATAAAATTGAAGTGTTGGGGAATAAAACTGCAACGAGTATACGAATGGAAATATGAGAATAAAAATGGAAAATGAAAAAGACAAGAAAATTATTAGAAAATATTGTCCAGGTCACCTTTGGGAAAAATTTCAAGAAAATTGCGCTGACTTTCACGTATTTGAAAGACATATATTTCTATAAAATACCTCAAAACAAATCAATAAAAATAAAAAAGTACTTTTTTTCCAAACTGAACTAAATACGTATAAATTAATAAAATTTTGTAAGTCATAATAATTACAAAGTTTTAAACAATGCTCGCTAGTTTTATTTCCCAGCATTTCTGTTTGTTTTTTTTTTTCACACACAGAATGTAATTGCGAATACAAAGTTTGTAATTAAGAGAACTTTTGAAATAATACTAAAGGATTATTACAGTTGAAACAAAGTTTATTATTTTGAGTGATGCTCAACTTTTCATACAAGTGAAAATAAAGTTTTCATTTTAATGCTAAACTTAATTTAACGACAAATAATTGAATTTAATTGGCTAAAATATATATATTTTTAAAGAAAAGAAAAAATAAATATTCTCTTAAAAGCTTATCATCTTTAAAATTGCTACTTTCTTTTTTCTCACCTTGAATAAACAAAAAGAAAAAAAAAGGTAATTAAACTTAATTTATCAATTCATCTCGTCTTACTAATTAGTCAAAGTTCAATTATAATTAACAGAGTATATGTCTTTTAAATTGAAGAAGCAAGTCACGCTTATGACATTACCTGCAAACTTGCGTACCTACATACTATACACACTACCCAAAGAATAAAACGATAAGACGTAGTATAGAAGCAAGCTTAAAAGTAGGGTATAGAAGCTAAAAGTATATATAAGCGAACAGCTCGTTTTCAAGTAGTTCGATAGTGTATGTGTGGGTATATATACGAGAGCTGAAAAGTTATTACTTCGCAAGACATGACGATATATCTTACTGTATTCCATATATATACCCTGCACTCGCGTAAATTCGAAACTATCCGTTCTTTCCTATACCGACTTTCGCGCAAAAATCTATCCATCATCGAGTAGTTTCTCCCTGCGGCTTCGAATCAACCTCGGTTGGTATAGGAATTTTCGAACGTTTTTCCAACGACTTTTGTCGTATGTGATGATGTATAGGTATACCTATATAGACTCTATATTTCCCACTTGATACATCCTTGAATTGTGTGTGGATCGAAAACATATAGTGTGTTATACTGAAAATTCGTGATATTTGAAATCTGTGGTAGAAATGAAGTACAAGGATTTTTTCTTTTTCTGAGTTTGATTTCAAATAAGATGTTTTAAGTGCACTTGTGGGGATATTTGTTTTAACGTACACGAATAAATTTATTCTTTCTTGTAAAGTCAAAATTTATCGCAGAATATACTTTTTCAATGTTTGCCATGTAAATCACAATAAAAAACTGTATTTTTGTTTTTTTTTCTTCTGCTTGCTTAAGTAAAAAGTGTGAAATGAAAAAAAGAGAAAAAAAAGTTTAAAAAGATTATCATGAAGTCCACTTATACTCCTTTCGTTTTTTATTGTTATATTTTTCTTCCCGCTTACTTTTTTTTTTTAACTCGTTTTATTCTCAAGAAAATAAGAAGGTTGTAAGCTTTTATAGCAAGCTAAAAAAAAAACGCAGGCTGCAAGATATTAAAAAGTTTTTATACCGTAAAAGAGCGGTGGTAAAAAAGATTGCGGGAGAGAGATGATTTTGCGAATAGAATAATGCAAAAAAAAAAAAAAATACCGTTGGTATCTTGGTATATATATGCTTGAGTATTTAAGGGGAGAAAGGCTCCTTTATTGGTGAAGGACACTACTACATAGCTAAGTGTTACTGGATATCGTTGTAGAGCTATCGCGTTACCGTTTAGTGTCTCCTCCCCCCCCCCCCTCCTTAAAAGCATCCGTCTCTCGTTATCCGTTTTATGCTCGTACTACTACCACATACCGGGTATACCAGACCCCCATATATATTAGCTACACAATCCTCCTCTCGTAATTTTTAGGGTCTTAAACTGAAATTGTTATTTTTTTTTTTTTTTTTTACAGCTGTTACCACCTTGTGCAATTTGCCAAACTTATTATATTTTTTTTTTTACAATCACTTTTTAATCAATTTATTAACTGGCAAAGTTTTATAAGTGAATTGATTGAAAGTTATTACTCGATTAAAAGTTATTAAATTGAAATTAAAAATCGGTATTTATTTATTTTTTATGAGTCTAAAATAAATATCAACGTAATTAAGGATAGTTTCATAACGAAATTGATATACCAATCTATTTTATCGTAAAAAAAATATTCAATATACATTTACGATTTCTTCAAGCTAGTTTACGAGTATATTCTTCGTTTATTTGCAAAAAGCTTTTATATGTAAAAAGAGAAAGAGATAAAACTAATACTTTTCCATGGATATTCGCATCCTTAAAATTTTGTGTATCGAGCGTTAGCTTCATTAAAATTAAACTAGCTTTATCCGTTCGGTTGGTCTTATAGTTGAAAATCTTCATCTCCTTCTTCTCTATTTTGACGTCGCGAGAAGATCATCTCTTAATCGAAAAAGCGTCGATAGCAGACTCAAATTATAGATAAGGATAGTTTCAGTAGATATTCTATCGCTTTTTTTATTTCCGTTTTTTAAATAGAGTATTTTATACATTCCATTTATTTTTCCTTTATCTATAAAATCTAATTAATTTTTTACAAAATAATTACTATACTTGTAATTATTTAAATAAAAAAAACGAATTTAAAAGGTCAATAGTTCAAGTAAAATGTATATAAATTTTCATCGAGTAACTCACTTGCATTTTAAATTTAAAAGGGAATACAATGCCATATAGCTATATATATTGGCGATTGCATGAAATTTAAATGCAAAGCAAATCGCGCCTGCACAATGCCGAGTAAAAAAAAAAAGAAGTCAAAAAAGTAAAGCCGCGAGTACAAGTCGGCTATAGTAAAGTCAACAAGAAAAAAAAATCTTGATAGAAAAAGATTGGCACGGTGGAAAAAGTTCAGCAAATGGATTCACACAAGAGATTCTCGTGAATTAAAAGAAGATACAATTTGGTTCTTGTCACTTGGACGTAAAACTGGCATATAATTAAAAGCTTGAAATAATAGTAAAATAAAAAAAAATATAAAATATATACGAAGGACGACGAAATAAATCCTTCTCGATCCTTGCCTGTACTAAAAGTCTCATTCTCGTTTATTTTTTTTTCTTCTCTCGCTTTTTTCCATCGTCTTAAGCCAAGCAACTCAAGCGAGCTTGTTTAAAAAGTTCCGAGAGGGGACATTGGCGCTTTGCATGAAAAATACGCTTCTCTCCATCTCTATATATAATATATATAACGGAGAACTTCGTTTGTCGATAATGCGCTTGAGTAATTTACGAGGTCGCGGCAAAAGCGCGTGGGCGCGGCATGGACGCAACTTTTGGAACGTAATATTATTGAAAATTTTAGTTCTTGCGTGAAAGTACTTTAAAGCAAATTTAACTTTATAATTTTTTTTTTTATTAGAAAAGAAAAAAAATATAAAGAGCTTTATACTACTCGTAAACTCACTGTCCAGATTTTTTAATACTAGTCTCATTAACGAATTTTTCTACTTATTTTTTGCTTGCAGGAAGAGTTCGAAGATAGGCCAACGGCTTCAAGCCTCCTCAAGAGCCTATCGGACTACAGCAACACGATACCAGCCCCAACGGATCCCGATGCCAAACCTGGAGCAGCGGCAGGTGCTAAACCTGGTGGTGCTCGTATGGGTACCCTCATAGGTGTCTATCTGCCCTGTATACAAAACATCTTTGGTGTTATCCTCTTCATTCGACTTACATGGGTCGTAGGAACTGCTGGTGCTATTCAAGGATTTTGTATTGTACTCACTTGTTGCTGTGTTGTAAGTTTTTTTTTTTAAATTTATTATTGTTATTATATTGTAAATTGTTTTTTTATTTTTTTTTTATGATTTTTTATTTACTTAAAATGTATAATGGGTTTACTGGCTTGGAAATTTTGAGTTGGTTGGGTTGGAAGAAAACATATAGAAAATTATAGAAGGGTCGAGAGATGGTTAAACGACGCTTATGTTCGCACAGGCTGTGTTTGATGTGGTTTATGGCAGAGGCTTGTGTTTCCCTTTTCCCTAGTTTAATTAAAAACTTTATACGAAATTTTCAGAAGTTTTATTAAAAATTGTCGTATATTATATGTATTATGGGTGTAAGGGTAATTAAGTAAGTTGAAGTGCAATTATTACGTTTAACTTTATTTTTCGACATGATAAAAGTTTTACACGTGAATTATATACGAACAAGAATTAATTGAAGTTATGTTAAATGGTTGTAGAGCATATTACTTTTTATAATTTACTTTTACATTTTTTTTTGTTAATAGCTTGTTTAAAAAGTCATCTTGTAATGTATTAAGACTTTATTTATTACTAATCAAGTAACAAAAATTTTCCATCCAGAAAATAAGTACATCCTAAGTTTTAAGTAGAAAAGGCCATGTTTGGTCAGCCATGTAAAATTAAGCTTCTTTTATCTCTTCACAACTACAACAACAATAATAATTAATTTAATAAAAGTTTATTGTTAAATTCAAATTTATCTTGTAATTAACTAGAGAAGTACAAAAGCAATCAACAAAAAAAATTAAAAAAAATTAAAAATGTACTTGTCTTATTACAGACTATGCTGACCGCAATAAGCATGAGCGCGATAGCAACGAACGGTGTGGTACCAGCAGGTGGGTCTTACTTTATGATATCCCGAAGTTTAGGCCCGGAATTCGGCGGTGCGGTAGGGATGTTATTCTATACGGGTACAACGCTTGCCGCTGCCATGTACATCATTGGCGCCGTTGAAATTGTACTGGTAAGTAAATTCCTTGTTTTTTACATTTTACAAAAAAAAAAAGAAAGATTTGATTGAAGCATATACATTTTTATGTAAAAATTATTTACAGACGTACATGGCACCGAGTCTAAGCATATTTGGCGATTTTACAAAGGACGTAAACATCATGTACAACAACTTTCGTGTTTACGGTACGTGTCTATTGGCAGTAATGGGCACTATCGTATTTATCGGTGTTAAATTCGTCAACAAGTTCGCCACTGTTGCATTAGCTTGTGTCATATGTTCCATCATTGCCGTGTACGTTGGATTGTTTTGCAATTTCAATGGAAACAACAAGCTGAAGTAAGCTATAATTAATAATTCAATTTTATTATCAAAATTCATGCTATTTTTTTTCCTAATTAATTTATTATTTTTAATTATACTTTTTATAGGCTTTGTGTCCTCGGTAATCGGTTGCTCAAGGATATCAACGTTAAAGATCACTGCTACAAGTATTCTGCGTTCTTAAATCGAACTTTCTGTACGAATGAACGTGGCAATCAATGTGATCCTTATTACTTGACGCATGATATTTCTGTTAAGACCGGTATCCGTGGATTATCAAGCGGTGTTTTCTTTGGTAAGTCAATTTTTTTTTTATCTAAAAAACTTATTTTCTTTAATATACTTGTAATGCATGCATATAATTTGCGTTTTATAGAAAATCTATGGGGTAGCTTCCAAGAATCAGGCCAATTTGTTGCTTATGGAGATAAACCAAAGGACATCGATTACATGGGAGGAAATCCGTACAATCAAATCCAAGTTGATTTGACAACAACTTTTACCATCTTGATCGGTATCTTTTTCCCATCGGTCACAGGTAAGAAAAATCATGAAAAAAATTATAAAATAATGAAAATATCATTGTAATACTTTCACGTTTTAAAAACTTTTTCGCACAGGTATAATGGCTGGTTCAAACAGATCCGGTGATCTAGCCGATGCCCAAAAATCTATACCCATCGGTACAATATGCGCTATCCTTACAACATCAACGGTCTACTTGTCAAGTGTGCTACTCTTCGCTGGTACAGTGGACAATTTGCTGTTACGAGATAAATTCGGTCAGAGTATTGGTGGTAGATTGGTGGTAGCAAACATCGCCTGGCCAAACGAATGGGTTATCCTTATAGGCTCATTCCTTTCGACTCTTGGTGCTGGTCTTCAATCGCTTACCGGTGCTCCTCGATTACTTCAAGCTATTGCCAAAGATGGTATTATACCATTCCTTGCTCCATTTGCTAAGAGTTCAAGTCGAGGTGAACCAACGCGTGCTCTTGTACTTACTGTTCTCATCTGTCAGTGTGGCATTCTACTTGGGAATGTTGATTTTCTTGCACCTTTATTATCTATGTTCTTCCTTATGTGTTATGGATTTGTTAATTTGGCCTGTGCTGTACAGACCCTTTTACGTACGCCTAATTGGAGACCGCGATTCAAGTGAGTGAACATTTTATTATTATTTTTTTTCTTTTTTTATTTTATTCAAAAAGTGTGTGTTTTACATAAAATTTAAAAATAACAAAGAGCAAATTTATGTAAAAATCAAAATACTTTTAAAAATTTTAATTTTAAAGTAACTAATAAATAATATAATAATTGTAACATGATTTTTTTTTATTCAAGGTACTACCACTGGAGTTTGTCTTTCCTTGGATTATCACTTTGCATTGCAGTCATGTTTATGTCGAGTTGGTACTATGCGCTGTTAGCCATGGGTATGGCTGGTTGCATCTACAAGTACATAGAATACCGCGGCGCGGAGAAGGAATGGGGTGACGGTATCCGAGGTCTTGCTCTCTCAGCCGCCCGTTACTCTCTGCTGCGACTCGAGGAAGGCCAGCCCCATACCAAGAACTGGCGGCCACAGATACTCGTCCTAGCCAAGGTTACGGACGACCTCGTACCCAAGTACCGCAAGCTATTCGCGTTCGTAAGCCAACTTAAGGCGGGCAAGGGTTTGACGGTTGTTGTCAGCTGCATCGTCGGTGATTACCCCCGGCGCTCGGGAGATGCAAGTGCAGCCAGGCAAGCTTTGCGTCGTACCATGGAGGAAGAGAAGGTCAAAGGTTTCGTTGACGTCGTAGTAGCTCGCAATATCATCGACGGTCTAAGCTCGCTCGTCCAAATGACCGGACTCGGTGGCATGAAACCCAACTGCGTTATATTAGGCTGGCCTTACAGCTGGCGCCAGCCCGAAAGCGAACGCACCTGGCGCGTATTCTTGCAGACTATGCGCAGTGTTACAGCAGCTAAAATGGCACTTATCGTACCCAAGGGCATTAATTTCTTCCCCGACTCGACCGAGAAGGTCGTTGGTGACATTCACGTGTGGTGGATCGTTCACGATGGTGGTCTTCTTATGCTTCTACCCTTCCTTCTCAAGCAGCACCGTACCTGGAAAAACTGCAAGATGAAGATCTTTACCGTTGCTCAGATGGAGGATAATTCTATTCAGATGAAAAAGGATCTTAAAAAGTTCCTTTATGATCTTAGGATCGAGGCTGAAGTTGAAGTTGTTGAAATGGTGAGTTCTTTTTAAATTGAGATAGAAAGTTTTTTTTGTAGAAAATTGGCTTAATTATAAAAATAAAAATTTATATAATTTTTGATAATTATTTCAGATGGATTCGGACATTTCTGCGTATACGTATGAGAGAACATTACTTATGGAACAGAGAAACCAGATGTTAAGGGAAATGCAACTGAACAAGAAAGAATCGCTTGGATTCGTAAGTTTGCATTCATTTAAAAATTATTTTATTAATATATTATGATTTATGTTTATATTAAGTTATGTGTTTAGGGTTAAATATTATATTTACTTTTATATAGATATAAAAATAATTTTAAAATTATATTTTATGAATTGAAACAAGTAATTAATTTTTTAATATTTTTTGTGTCAAACTCAATTTTACGTACGCTTTGCAAATAATAAGTATGTAAAATTAAGTTTTATACAGGTCATATATGACAAAATGTACGATTAAATATATGAACGAGAAATTAAATTTTTGCCTCGTGTGATGATTTTGCTTGGGCGAAAACATCACTCAAGATAATAATTTACTTTCTCGTCCTCGTATATAGACTATTACATCTGCAATGTACTATGTTTTAATATTTTTAAATTGTTAGACTTACTAAAAATTTAATATAATTATGATCGTTAAAAAATATATAACTATTATATCTACAAATAGATGTGCAAAAGAAAAAAAAATAATCGAGATAACTCATAATGAAAATATTTTATCAAAACTAATAAAAAAAAAATAACTTGAGCTGTTGTATGTTTAACAGATATAGAGTTATAGGAAAACAATATTTTTTTTATCAATAATATATATTATTAAGATGTCGAGTGATATACTGATCGGATTAAAATATATATCTGTTTCTCTTGCGCTTGCAACCCCTTGTACGTCGCGGATCTACTATCTCCTATACTATATCGTCCTCTACCGTATCTACACCGTACTTCTGTGTCTATCTCGCTCGCTCGCTCGCTCTATCTGTGTATGTGTGCGACACAGTCGGCGGCCGACTTCAACGAGGTACCAGATGAGGAACATTTGCCTCCGGTTTGTCAGAATAAATCCCCCCCACCCCAACAAAAAAAAACAATCCACTCAAATTATCAAAATTTCACCCCTTTCCAATTATATCCAGCTCAATGTAACCATCTTAATGTTTTTTATCTCTTACTATCTACTTTCAATTTAAATATTTTTTTTTTATAATCATCTCCTTAGCCACACGTTTACATACGATATATAGTTTGCTCTCTTTGTTTTAGCCTATAGTAAAGGCCCCACATTGAAATTTTTTTTATTGCATTAATAGAGCCATTCCATTTTAATTGTGCGTTTATTTTTCTTTTTTCTCATCACATACGCTATTTAAAAAAAAAAATCACGAGAATGTGTTGAAAAGGTTTAGGCATCGCAATTTACTTTACGTTGCAAGACATGAAACATTATAGATATATTAATTTTCGTTCACTCATCACATACAATCGATATATGACATGTATATGCGCAGCTCGTCTCTCATTAAATGTTTCTATTATTTTTATCAAATTTATTTGTGAATGAAATTTATATCAAATCTTTATAAATTTATCTATACCTACATGTATGTGTTATATCATACTTGCACGTTGTAAAAAAGTTGACGTCTAATCAAAATTTATTATTCTTCTATATGTAATATATAGAAAAATCGCAACTTTTTTACATATATTTGTTTTCTAAATAAATCATTTTTGTTTTATTTTATCATGACATTACTACACACATAAAAGAAACGACGAAAAAAATTATGAATCAAATATTTGTGCTAGAATAAGGTTCAAATAGTCGTTTGTTTTTAAAATTATTATTATTTTTTCACTCAACATCTTAGTGCTCCATTATATTCAGCTTGGACAGCACATATATATCATATACGTTAATTTGATAGTCTTATTAGAAAACATAATATCAAAAAATACATCATATTTTACGTATTATTTTTGACGTTTTTTAGCACATTGCGCTTTTATCACCTAGTTTTAATTAAGTTTAATAGTTGATTATAGTTATCTTTCAATGTGTATAAAAATCATGCAACTTTTTATCCCACCATTGCTATTGAATGTTGATTTGGGTGCTAGAAATAAAAAAATAAAATAAATTAGATGTACTTGCTTTTAAAGAGCTTAAAATTTTTAATCCTTTATTGAGTACAAAATCATAAAAAATCATAATAAGCACGCTTAGCTCCAATATCAACCTTCAAAAGACCCCAAATTGAAAAAAAAAAAAAAACAAATTTCGGACAGACCGGTGTCTTAAACAACACCTATAATATTCAGAATTTTACTAATCTCTTTTTATGTTTTTTTCCCTCTCCCCTTTTTTTTTAAAAAAATCTTCCCTCGTACGATAAATCATCAATAGGTCCAAGCAATCGTCGATCATCATCATCAAAATTTGGAGGTAAAACAAACAAAGGTGCGTTTCCAGGAGCCAAACAACCAAAAAGAGCCAAATCCAAGTGAATCAGCAGATTCGAACAAGAGCGAGGAAACGAAACCAGCTGAAGAAAGTAAGACTACACCAAAAGGATCGCCAAATCTTAACAAGAGTGCACCAGCTGCGGAAAAGGATGACGATAATCAGGAGAATTCACAAGAAAGCAAAGAGGAAGAGGCTGCATCTGATGAGAATCCAGGACCTCGTACGCCGTAAGTCATCGATTTTTTTTTTTTTTTTTTTGTTTCTTCATAAATTATAATTTTTTAAACTACATGATTAATAAAATAATTTAATGTTGCAGAGGTGAGGATAACGTAAGGCGAATGCACACAGCAGTCAAGCTAAATGAGGTCATCGTCAACAAGAGCCACGATGCTCAATTGGTCATACTCAATCTTCCCGGACCGCCAAAAGACACGAACATTGAACGCGAATCAAACTGTATCCTTTACTTATTTTTTAAAAAAAATATCTAAAAAAAAAATTATAATATTCTAATTAAATATAAATAAAATATTACTTCCTTAACACAAATAACTCATAGACATGGAATTCTTGGAGGTTCTTACAGAAGGTTTGGAACGAGTACTCATAGTGCGGGGTGGAGGACGAGAGGTAATTACCATGTACTCGTGAAGAGGTGCGTCAAAAAGTATAACAGCAAATGCATCAACAAGCCCTGTGATGAACAGCCCTTCACGATCATCAACCTTTAATCATCTTCTCATCATCCCGAGTATTTCACTCGTCCCAACGACGAGGACGATTATTATCACGATTCAATTGAAAATTTTTGCTGCGGCTGCAACTGCTCGTATATATAACGACGACTATCGCTAACAACAAAAAAACAACACACTGTCGTATATTATATCGCTATTCATCACTTTGCACCGTTACTTATTGTTACTTATTATTATTATTATTATCGCGTCTGGCGCCGCGTAAATTACAAGTTAATGATCAATGGTTTGTAGGCGTGTTGTATGTGTGTGTGTGTAATATGTATGAGTGAATCTGTAAAGAAAATAAAAAAATGGATTAAGGGGATGACGATTTTAATCGTCAATGACGATAACCAAGCCAAAGTTACGTGCCAAAGTTTCTTTCGCAAAATATTTCGCGATCGAAGAATGAAATTGTTATATAGGGCGCGTTTGTGCATGTGAATATATTTAACGAAATTCTTGCAGGAAAGCAATGAAGTGATAGTATTATTATATTACGCGCGTGCCAAGAAGGCGCGTTTAAATATGACATCTCATTTTACAACTTTTAAATAAATCCCTTCTTCGCCTCGTCGTTCGTGCCTTCGTGAATCGACGAGGATAAATGACATATAACGATACGTTTTTATTTAATTAATTTCGCACCATATATATATAAAATATCGATAATCGCGCAATTTACATACATATGTATACATCGTACCCTCTAAATTTCTTGGAAATGAAAAAAAAAAAAATCGTCAACACTGACGCTTTGACAGATCGGTAAATAAATGCAATGCTAAGTATATGTGACGTAAACTGAGAGGATAATTCGTTGTTCACGATCATTGTTTGGTTTGATAAGTGAATTGATTTTTTCAATCCGAGAAGTTCAGACAGTACTTAAAACATATAATATATACAGTGATAACACGAATCTTTGCTCTTGGATTACTCTAAAAGAAAAAAAAATAAATAAATTCATTCTCAATTTTAATGCGCGAGTATAATATATATAGAGATAAACTCTGTAATATTCTGTCTGTGTTCGTTTCGAATCGAGATTAGTTAGAGAGAAAGTAAGTTTAAATACAAGGAAAATACATCTTGTCGTGTACTTATAATAGGTAGAATCTACTGGAATTTGCACTCTGTATGTCTGCGTGTCGTTGCGTGATACTGTGTGTGTGTGTTGTGTGCTAGTGTGGGTGTGTAGAGATGGAAAAAATAAAAAGCTTCGAAAGCTATAAAAAGCTAATTAGAGCTAAAAAGATAACAAAAAAAAAATTAATCGCAATTTCGTTTCTTAAACGAAATCATTCGTCCCAGACTTTAATCAAAACATAAAAAACAAAAAAATATTATAATAATCACTTGAGATTATTTAAAAAAATTACATTGCTGCTTTGCACTCTTGACGACCTATATTTAAAAATATACCAAAGGAATGGAAAAAAAAATAACAACAAATGACAAAAAAAAGAAAAAAAAAAAGAAAATCAAAAATAATTGGTCCGAGGCTAAAGTCGAAGCATCTATGAAAAATCACTGCCACGAAACTTTCTAAATGCTTCGCGTTTAACCAACGACGCGAAGAGATATGGTCACTTTTCTACATGCATTATATTGTCGTTATTTAGAGATAAAAAAAAGAAACGTAAAATGATATTAATAATAATAATAAAAAAAATTCTTAGATAAACATATTAAATTACAATCGCTTGATAATATAGTACGATATAAACTATTAGAGTATATATAGTGTAGTTTTTAACATAGTTTTCGCTATTAAAATAATCTATTGACAACTGCGCTACGAATCGCGCACGCGCTTCACCGACTCTCGTGATTATAATAAATAAATAAAGAAATAAAAAAAAAAAAAAAAAAAAAAAAAAAAAAAAAAAAAAAAAAAAAAAAAAATAATTCAAGTCGTTGTGAAAGTGTAACTGTATCGGAATGTCAATTCTTGATAAAACTTTCAAAGTGATGACTTTGCTGTCGTTTCGAGAAATTTAGAGAATAGAAAATAAGTGCATAAAAATTTTTCTTGAACTTGACAAAGGCCTACGCACGTACGATGTTGTTTTACCTCTTTTTTTTTTAAGAATTTCAAGAGAAAGCACACACATACGATATGGTCTTACCAAAGATTTTAAATTCGGCGATTAAAAAAGTTCGTCGTAAAATTATTTACACGAGCAAAAGCATAAAACTATATAACGATCGCCATTTTTCGTGCTCCTCGAATTTTAGCCTTAACAATGTGAGGGTGATGAAGCACTACAATTAACGAGGTAATTAATTAAAGAAAAAAAAGTAAATAAAAAGAAAAAAAAATATTTATATAGTATTTGCGATAGCGATGAAGTACAATTAAAGCATTAAATATGTGTCGTGTGCATGTTTTTCTTTTACAAAAAAAAAAAAAAAAAAAAGTTTTAAGAACAATAAGGTGCAAAGAAAAATTAGAAAAGATGACAAAAAAAAAAATTATAAAATATTTAACGAACAAGAATTATCGCAACGTTCTTTATTATTATGAATAGAACATCGTATTATATATACGTAATACGTATACAATACCATAATGATTATATAGTCTCTCTTTTTCTGAGATGCATTATTATATACTTAATACATAAATTAAAAAAAAAAAATACTACGTAAAGTAACACGCGCGTGAAATCTTTTTAAATAAAAAAACACCTTACACTAAACGAAGATGAATGACGAAAAAAGAAAAAAAAAATCGTCTCGTAGATACGAAGTTTCAATGTACTTATAGTCACATTTAATAAAAAAAATAATACACGTATGTAATTAACGTCCTATTACTTAAATTGGTGTCTGTGAAACAAAGTTTACTTCACATTACGAAATAACAAAGTAAAATTATATATACATATTATAATATTACATGCGATAACTCTGTTGTATTAAAAATCACACCAGGCAAAGTGGCCAATTTTATATATTCCTTTTCCCTTTATGTAGAACTTATCGAATTGTTTAAATACTTGTATGCATACAATTTCATCATTTTATGTAAATGTGTATCATAGATCATTTTTATGAATTTTATTTCATGACAGATATAAATGTCACGCCTGAATGCTTTACTTATTAAACTTGTTACAGAAGCATTGGTGTAAACGTTTTTTTATTATTTTATATTTTTATGTCTGTTTCTACAATGAGATAATTTCGTATTTGATATATAAAAAAAATGGAAGAAATCAAGTTTTAACAAAAATGAAGAAAAAAATATTAGAACTATACTCTAAATTACTTCTTTATTTCTACTACTAGTCTACTTTTTTAAATCGATTTTAACAATTGTTTCAGTAAAGAAGTAGATAGTATAAATAGGATAGAAAGTGTAATGGTGTGTTTTTTTTAAATATTCTAAAGTTCCCAAAGTTCTCTATTAGACTTACTAAACTAAAAAATAAAGTGTTATGCACTTAAAGAGAAATAAAGGGCCGAGAAGTTTTTAGACCAACTTGATCAATGTGTGTCATGTACTTTAAATAAATGAGTGAATAAAAGCAATACAAAACTTAAGTAAAAAACATAAAAAAAAAAACTATGCTATTCGCTATATCTGTATAAGAAAGTATTTGATATCCTTTAACGATCTGGCACGTAGATGATAATGGATCGTATTAATTATAAAACAAAAAAGATAAATAAAGAAAAAAGAAAGAAAAAAATAACATGGGCGTTAAAAGAAGAAAACATAATACGACTTAAAAATTCGCACTGCGCTCTATCGTCCACATATATTAATATATACATGACGTTGCGATTCGTATATTTTATAATTTTAATATTTTAATGGTTGCTTAATCGATGATGTATGATATATTTTACGTGTGTCTTACCAATTATAGGTACTGGTGCATAGTATATACATATACAATAAAAAAAAAATATAATGTTGACTATAGAAAGATTTTATTGTCGGTCTGAAGATGTGAATCAAAAAATAAAGTGATGCAAAATTTGAAAGAAGGCAAAAAAATTCTATAAAGTGGCAAGTAAGAAAAAATAAAAACAAAAACTGTTGATACAAAAAAAAAATGAATAAAATGTTAATAATTGACAATTATTATTAAAAAATTTTGCAAAGTGAGTTATAAATAAATGTTTTAATTATGTTGCTGTAATTGACAAAAAATGTACATATAAAAAACAAGCTAGCTAGACGAAGACAAAACTGCTAAAACTATCTCTTTAAAGGAAAAAAAAATACAAAAAAGGAAAAAAAAATATAAAAAATTGAAGTAAATAAAAAAATTGACGATTCGCGCTTACGAAGCGTGTGATACAAAAAACATCCTTTTTTTTCATACTTCAAACAGTATTTGCAGTCGTACCTATACTGAGCTCCGCTTTCAAATTTTAACTGTGGTCGTTTATATAATATACAATTTCAGTTTTTAAATGCACAATACAAATTCTTATATAGCCGCGTGAATATGACGCGATTTACCCGAGCACAAAAAATAAAAAAAAAAAAGAATATGACCTCAAAACGAGCATCAGAAATATTAAGATGAAATTTAGCTGTTTAATATTTTACAAGATAAAAAAGAAAAGGAAAAATATCTTAGACCTTTGTAGGTTTTTGCATGTAAACGTGAAAAAGCAAGTTTTACTGGTATAGCGGAGATTCATTCGATAAAATTGTAATAGCTTGATCAGATAAATTTGACGTACAAAAAAAAGCATCATAACGTACGAGAAAAAAAAAGAAATACATGTATGTCTGCAGGTTCGGCATATTTATATATTCGTTATAAAACATAGACAACCGCTTTATTTCATTTAAATTTTGTTATTTTATTTTTTTTTTTTTTTAATTAAAAAGAAAGCGGCGCATTCGCATCTGAATCACCTCTAGGCTGTGAGACGCGAGCTAAGCAGCGATAAACTTGCTCGAAACCTCAATCATATGTGTCAAATCAAGTAAATCTATACCCTCTAAAGAAACAAAAAAAAAAAATCAGTCGAGTACCTAATCGTGATTTTCATCTAACATTAAAAAAAAAAAAAAAACTTAACTCTTATTATATAATATTACCTAACGATCCCTTCCCAGGCAGACATTTCATCTTCTTACATGCGAGAGAATTTTAACATATAAATATTATAGAACGTGTTCGTTGCGAGAAGAGATAAATTAAAGAGTTATATATAATATAATATAATATAATACATACTATCTAATTAAGTTCGCAAAAGAGAAAAGTAAATAAATAAACGTTCATACATCGTCTCTCTTTTTTATTATCATTATTTTTCATTTTATTGTCGAACGATTTTGCCATATTATTTTATAATTAATTTTTTTAATTATGTTATTTTATTTTGCTGTACTATTTCAAAATAAACATTGTTAAAGACGATTACAATCAATCAATAGTAATAAAAATAATACATATATATTATGTACATTTTGATTGTTTTGCGATTTTTCATAATAACAAGAAAAACATAAATAATATATATATGTTGTGGTAAATAATTTTCTCTGTTAATAATCAGAGAAAATTTATTAATATGAGATAGAACAATGAGAAGGACGAGAAAAAAAAAACAAAAAAAAATGTTGAAAGAGAAGTATATATATAAATACAAAAATATACATAAATATAAATACAAAATATATAATATATTTGTAGATAATGAACAAAAAAAAAAAATCATTTAGTCATCTGAAATAGGAAATAGAGTCAATACTGTGAAATATCTATAATCCTTTTAGCAAATAGTTAAAAAAAAAAAATACTTGTAATTAACTTATGAAAGATGATTTATGACAAAGAAAAGTATATTGCGATTAAAACGACTAAATAAATAAACGATCTACCTATGACTACTTTATTCTGTGTTGTTTATTTATAATCCTTTTAACATCCTTTTACTCGTATCCTATTATTTTCCTGTTACATTTTCGTTTTTAATTTAAATCGGAATTTTTTAATAATTAATTTTTGATTATGAATAGAAATTTTTTTAATGTATGCATTCATTATAGTCACAAAACTTTCAAATAACGAAATCGGGAATCCAAACAAAGCTTATTTATAATTTTTAATAAATTAATTTATATTATAACATTTAAGCTTAATAAATAATTAAATAGCTTTTTATTATTATTGTTAGTTAAAAAACAAAAATTGATATCTTGTCAGAAATCAAAATTCAATATTGTTGACATATATATGTTATTCTCGTTCTACGTGTGTGACGTAACAAAGTACACTTAACCTGCCAGTGTAACAGATTCGATCCTCTGTTACAAAAAAGATAGACAAAAGTTTGTATTTTTAATATGATTAAAAACTAGTTCTTTTTTTTTTTATTTAAAAATTTATTTTTGCTTTACAATTCAGTATTAATATTGCAAATTATTTGTTTAGTAGTGAAAATTGAATGAAAAATATTGCCGAATAACCTCTTAAAAGTTTAAAAATGTTGTCATAATTTTGAATCTTGAACATTTAGATAAACATTTCAGTTTATATTAAATACATTTAGCACATTGTTTTTTTTTTTTATTGTTGATTGATTTTTGTAATTAATATAAAGAAGAAACACTTTTAATAATTATTGTTGGACAAAAATCAGAAGTTGTTATTATTAATTATTTTTAATTTTTCAAATACTGTTATTAAATTAGTGAAATTATTATTTCAGTGGGTGGTAAAGGACATGTTGAACCAGACCACAATGAATATGGCGAGTCTCATAGTTCTGGAGTTAAGGTCATGGGAATTCAAGGACGAATGGCCCGTGAAAGAGAACGAGCAATTGGTATGACTGATGAAGAGCGAGCTTGGAGAGCACAATGGGTTAAAGATCAAGAATTACATGGTGAACCTGTTCTACCACCAAACTATTACCAGGAAAGATACAATCCAATAAGAAGATTTTACAGATATCCTTTAGACCAATTAGAAGCCGGATTCAGAACTTTTATGGTAAAAATTTATTTATTACTTATATTTATATCAAGTAGTTAATTATGAAATGCATAAAAGATTTTTAAGTTCAATAAGCTGAGATTAATTATTTATATGAAATTTACTTTTAGAACCCAAATAAAGCTTTGATAGCAAGACATTTCATTGCAAAAAGTGGATTTTTTATTCTTAGTGTATATGCTACTTGGTATTACATGAAATACAATCAAGGAGTAAGTTAAAAATTATAGATTATATCCTAAAGTTAATAAACTGTTGTTTAATTAAAATTTATTTTTATCTAGGATTGGACACATAAAGGTGGATGGAAAGTAACTGTTAACAGAATACCAACTTTTCCTGGAGATCCAGATTTTCCCAATTACAAAGAAAAGCAAGCACAAGAGTTTGCTACTTTTGGATTTGAAAAATCTCCTATTTAAATTTTTGGCATAAAATGTACATTTTTAGCGTAATAGATAAAATTATAATAAATATGTTATATTTAATTATTAAGTATTTTGTTATTTTTCAGTGCTGATAAAATAATTCAGGAATAAACAAACAGAAATACCAATCTTACAATTATTTTTCAAAATCTTAACATTCCCTTATATTAAAAAATTTTTACCATCCAAAATTTATTTTACTTATTTTTAAAAAAATATTTTTTTGTTTAAAATTAAAAATTACTACTTACAGCATCCTTCTGTAATGCAGTGACTTTTTAATAATAGTGATTTTTAACTATTATAAACTAATAAAAACAATTTTTACTTATATCTATATTTTTATGAACTTTATATAAACTTACAAAATTGATTTTAACATTTATTTCATCTTCACTATTTTCCATAGAAATTATTTGACTATGCAGTTATAAAGTAATGGTAATAGCGACATTGCTATTACCAAATATCATAACATAATATATATTTATAGGTTAGAATGATTTAAAATGCGGTGTGTTAGCGTTACCGGTTGTCTTTAATTGTTTATTTTTTGTAAATATTTTTTATAAATAATGGCAGAAATACCTCTCAGCTTGGCTGAAAAAACATTTATCCTACATGGCATTGATGTATGTTGGAAAAAGCATAACTTAAAATAATTTGAATTTGCATTTGAAAAACGTGTTTCCAAAGTGTTCAATGTTTATATTTTACTTCATGGCATAGCAAAAAAAAAAATTAATTTTTTATGATAATTTTAGGGAGATTTCAGAAACGATGGTAGAAACAGAACGGATTACAGATGTATGGAATTAGAAACAAAGTTATTGGATCAAGTTCATGGATCAGCTAGGCTAAGAATTGGAAATACTGATATTCTTGTTGGGGTTAAAGTGGAAATTGATTCTCCATATCCTGACAGTCCTTATGCAGGAAAATTAGAGTTTTTTGTTGACTGGTAAATATATAGTTAATTTATAAATTTTGGGTGGTATATTTGTCAAGTATAATATGATTACATTTATAGTTCAGCAAATGCAACGCCAAGTTTTGAGGGAAGAGGAGGAGATGATTTAGCTAATGAAATAAGTAATGTACTTGCAATGGCATATCAATCTCCAGAGGCTATGGATTTATCACAGTTATCAATTTTACCCCACAAAAAGTGTTGGAAATTATTTGTAGATATTTTGGCAAGTTTCTTATAAATTTATCAATTAATATTTTACAAGTATAATTTAATAACTGAATTAAATACTTTATACTTAAATGCAGATTTTAGAATGTGGTGGCAATTTGTTTGATGCTGTTGCTATTGCTGTAAAAGCAGCTTTATACAGTACCGAAATTCCAAAAGTAAAAGGAGCTATGCTTGACGGTGGTGAGGCTGATATTATTTTATCAGACGATATATATGAGAGCTGGAAATTGGATGCAACAAATTTTCCTGTTCTTGTAACTCTGTGCAAAGTACTTAAATTTAAATTATTTTAATAGTTGTTTTAAAAAAAAATTAGTTAATTTATTGAATTTTAATAATTTTAGATTGGTGATCATTGTGTCATTGACCCTTCATCAGAGGAAGAAATGTGCAGCAGTGCAAGTGTAGTTGTTTCAGTTATGCCTAATGGTAGAGTTTCATCAATAGTCAAAATGGGATATGGAAGTTTACAACCTTCTACTTTAACAAAGACATTAGAGGTAAATTAAAAATACTTTATTTATAAAATTAATTTAAACTAAAATTTTATTTTTTATACAAAATTTTAGATGGGAACTAATGTAGGTGTAAAACTGAATAAGGCTGTAATGTCAACTCTAAAAAGTGAAGAAGAATTGGGACCAACCAGACCTGTATATGGATTTCTTAGATAACAAAAAGCAAAATTTTATAATTTTTTATATGTATAAAAAAATATTGCCTATACAATATAAATTTTTGTTTAATTTTGCTTATTATTTCATTGGGATTTTAAAAACTTTTCAATTGATTCTTTATCACGACTTAACCAATTAGCATTAAACTTAATAGTTTCAATACTTTGCTGAACAGTCCTCTCAGTTCCTGAAATTATGCTCTGTTTGAAAAATTCTTCAATTTCTGGTATAATTTCTTCTGTGACAAAACTTTCTGTAACTATTTTTACAATATTTGTTAGTAAGGTTCCACTTTGGCAACGCTTGACAAACAACTTCCAATTTGTTTTAAAATATTGCCAAGCAAGAAGTCGTCCTTCATGACTTGATGTTACAGATCTAATAGCACAAACAGCGTCTTGAGCTCGAACTTCGTCTCCCATTGAAAATTCAAGAATTTTTTGAAGAATGTTTACATCTTTAATTGCACCAAGAGAACTCAAAATTCGATTTTTTTCTTCATGTACATCAGTTTCCCTATAAAGAGCTAGTAACTTTTCAAACGTTTCCGAATTTCCGGAAGATAATACAGCACGATAAACAAATCCGCGAAAATCGGCTGGCAAAATATTTTGTTTTGTTATGTACAATTGAAACAGATTTTTAGCTTCTTTAATTACGTCCTCATCATCTAATTTTGTTAATGTAGATAGAATAAGAGTTCTGTAACAAAAAAATTAAAATTATTTTATTATAGTCGTTATAGTATTAAAAAATAGAATTATAAAGTTTACTGACCTGAGTAGTGTGTCAAGATGATGTTCATTTGGCTTAGCTGACCAACCAAGCTTTAAATAAATTTTCCGGAAAATATTTCTACCAAATACATTAAAATTAGTATTGATATCTTTAAAATGTTGCAAAATACTACTTATTTTATATAAACTACTTGTGATACAAGACCAAACTATGTAATCACTTTCATTTTCAAATTCTTTTAAAAGTTTTAAAAATTCAACAGTTGATGTCTTTCCAGCTTGTGCTGTAGCAAACAAATCATCTAATAATCCTAGTCTGTCAAATGCTGGTAAACTTTGATCTTTGATAGCAGATAGTAACATTTTTAATAAATTATCTGAGTAGAGTGTTCTGAAAAATCCTACAGTTCCAGCGTTAACTTTAATCCAGATTTGCTTAGGAATATTTTCAATTTCTATGTCTTTACTTTTTTCATCCAAAATTATTACTTTTAGAACTTTTTCTGGATTCAAAGCACTACTTATTACTATTGGAACAATCCAAGTATTATTACTTTTATTTTTCAAATTACTAATGAAAAATCTTTCTTGAGTAAAAGTTAATATACGATTTTTGGAATTACTTGAATTTTTTTCAGTTACAGAAATTAAAGGAAAGCCAGGCTGTTTTGTCCAAGTTGACATAATTTTACCAATTGGTTTATTACTAGCTTCCTCTAGAGCACACCATAAATCTTCAGTTTGAACATTTGAATAGGCATGCTTACTAAGATACAAATGCATCCCTTTTTTAAAATCTTCATTACCTATGTAATTGTGAAGCATTCTAATGACACTTGCACCTTTGTTATAAGAAATTGCATCAAATATTTCAGTTATCTCTGAAGGATTACCTACTGGAACTTCAATGGGGTGTGTATTTTCTAAAGCATCAAGTTCTAAGGCTCTTATATGTTTTTCCGTTAAAAATCGCGCCCAAATATTATATTCTGGACAAATATGATCCACACCAAAACTTTCCATAAATGCAGCATATCCCTCATTTAGCCATAAATGCGTCCACCATTCCATTGTAACAAGATTTCCAAACCATTGATGAGCCAATTCATGTACAATAGTAAGAGCAGATTTTTCTTTTTTGTCAGTTGAACTAGTTGGAGCATCAACAAGAATTATAGCTTCTCTGAATGTTATCAATCCCCAATTTTCCATTGCTCCAAAACTAAAATCTGCAACTGAGACAAGGTCTATCTTTGCAAGTGGATATGGAATATTAAAATAAGATTCATAAAAAGGCAATGCTTTCATTGTTATGTCAAGAGCAAATTTGTTTTGATCTAGCTTGTCTTTTGGAGAATAAATACGAATGATCTTATTGCTATCACGATTTTCTGTAAAACCATAGTCACAAATCATAAATGCTACCAAGTAAGTTGACATGATTGGTGTCCTTTCAAAAGTGGTAGTTATTTTATTTGTTGATGATTTAACAGTTGACTTTACTGGCTGAAAATATTAAAATAAATAATTATAATAATTTTAATAATTGATAAATTTTAAAAGAAGAAATACTTTTCTTACCATGTTGGAAATAGCAACTAATCCTTCTGAAACTGTTAATTGTATATCAAATGTTGCCTTAATTGCTGGTTCATCCCAACAAGGAAAACATCTTCTTGCATCTGTTGGTGCAAATTGTGTAACTGCTGCAAATTTTGTAACTCCATCGCTGTAAATATTATAAAATTAATATTTTTATGAAACCTTATAAGATCATTATTAGAAAATTTAATTACCTAGTGTAATTACTACGATAAAATCCATTTAACTGTTCATTTATCTCTCCATCATACTCAAAAGTTAAATATCCATTTTTTCCTTTAGATATTTCTTTTTCAAATCTAATAATTACTGTTTCTTCTGTTGTATTGTATTCAATACTCTTAGAATCTATAACATCATTATTTTCATTTTTAAAAGAAACAGTTTTTATTTTTATATTTAATGAATGCAAAACAACAGTTTTAGTTGACTCCAGTACCTGTTGATAAAAACAAACTCCAAAATAATAAGTCAATAAATATTACACATAATATATTACTTACATTAACTTGGATATGTTGTACACCACTATAAGTAAAATTATCCAAATTAGGTGTTAAAAAAATTTCATAATTAATAGGCTTAATATTTTTAGGCAAACGTTGAAATTCAGTCATTTTTGCAAATATTTTTTGTGAAATTAAAAGAATGAATAATAATAAGTAACGATTGTAATATATTTCAATTTGTTTATAAAGTGTTGTCACAAACAACATTTATAAAGCATTCATCACGTGCTTATAGATACACACATATACATAAGTATGTGTGTTTGTTTAAACTATCATTTATAGAAGAGTATTTAAACAAGCAGCCTTATCAGCGGCTGATCATAAGGATTGCGCACATTTTAGCAAATGAGTAAAAGGAGCTTTAAATTCACGCAGGCCACGCGCAGGCAAAGTAGTTATAGCGCGGCGCCAATCCAATCCAATGTGTGGGTGCGCGCAAGTGCAGACTGCAGCTGTAGCGTGTAGACTGTAGGTAATAGGTCAGTAGCGAAACTGCGAAACGCGCAAATTGCGAAGGAAAAAGAGAGAGGTAAGTAAAGAGAAAGAGAAAAGGCCGCTCCGTGTGCGGCGAAGAAGAGAAGAGAGAGAGCTGCGCCGAAGCAACCGCGACAGTCCAATGTTCGATTCTGTACCCGATCTTGCCACCACCGCGAGAGAGACTCGTTGCGTCTCAGCTTCGTCGCAGTAGTATATATAACGGCAGTACAGGCCGCATCCAGGAGCAGCAGCAGCAGATCGTCCCTTCAGAAAATTTTTTAAAGAGAAAACGAACACGCGACGCGACAGCATCCGAGAAACATCCTGTTGTTCCACAGCAGTTGCATCTACGTATATTCTTTCTATGGAGACCGAGTCACTCGAGCTCGAGGATGGCGAGGTCGTCGATGACGAGGTAAGGGCTTTTTATTTCGTGCATTATAGGAAAGCTTGACCTAACCTCGACTCCTTACCGCACCTTCGGCTAGAACGCAACTTGCAATTTTGGTGTATGAATTTTATAATGTTATATCGGCTTCGTTTTGTCAGAAAATGCAGCTTTTATAATGCTTGTGCCATTAAATGTCCTTTTTAGTATAGGACTAGTAGATTTCTTGGTTAATTAATTAGAGATAAATTAAGGATTGATTATTTTTGTCAGTACTTATTATTTGTTGTATGTGGCCGATTTTTCTTATATTCTACAATTGGATAAGCTTTTAAATGAATAAAAAATAAAATAATATTGTTGATTGATTGATTTTTATATTTTTTAGCCAATTGATGCCTTTGAGACCTACAATGTCTTACAGAGACCTCATGCAGTACCTCCTGCACCAGAACCATCAGGAAAACTCAGATATAGCGATGAATCTGATTTATCAGAAGTGTCTGAGAGCGATTCAGACTCGGATGAAGGACCCAGGATGATGAAGAGGCCCAAAATCAAAATTAAACGGTGTAAATCATCAGGACAGTCTAGATCTTCAAATGACAAGTACAAAGTTTGGTGCACTCAAGTACAAGAAGAGTCATTGACAGAGGATTTGGTTTCTTGTGGAGTTACTAAAAGTATATATCATGATCGAAGTGTAGAAAGTTATGATTATACACTTGGATTCTCACATAACAATAAACATAGAGATAATAATACTTCTGATGAAGATCAGGAGGTAGAGCCAAGACTGACAAATAAAAGGACATTTGCTGATAGACGTAATGTTAAGTTGAGGTTGGGTAAAAGAAGAGACAATCATGAGGAAGAAGATGACTTGAAAGGGTCAGCCAGAATAATTCCAGACTTGAGCGTTACAGTTGAATCTACTGATGAAGAAGTTGCTGCTGATATAGCAGATAAATTATCAGAGAAAAAAGATGATCTTATAAGTAAGTAGATTATTTTTAATAGTAAATGTGTTATAATAAAAATAAATATTTTGAGAAATAAGTCACAAGGAACTATTTTTATGAGCTTAGTAAAGACAGTAACTGGAATTACTTTTTCAAAATATTTTAATTAAAAAAATATGATACGCTTGATAATTTTAAATAAAAATTTATTTCTTTTATAGAAAGGGTAGTTGAAATATTGGGAAAAGAAAAGGCTATTGACTTTTTCCAACAAACGAAAAAAATTGAAGAAGAAGGTGGTATGTTGATTATGAATGGCTCTAGGAGAAGGACTGCTGGAGGAATTTATCTTTTCCTTGTCAAGCATGATGACCACATTCCACAACCAAAAATAAGAGAAATATTTTATCAAGACAAGAAGGAAACAACGGATAAAAGGAAAATGATAGAATCAACACATAGGAAACAAAAAACTCAAGAACTCATGAAGTTTTTAGAAAGTATGGATGAATATAATTAAAATACACACAAGTAAATATTTAACATTTATTTAATTCTTTAAATTTCTTTCAGATGGTTCAGATAAAGACTTACCAGCTTTACTGACTCGTGCAGAACTCTCAACGCGTCAAATTGCAGAAGAAGCTCGACTTAGAAGAGGCGAAGGAATGGATCGAATTCCAATTGATTCTGACCGTACAGTTTCTAATCCGCCTCCAAGTCCGGTAACTGATGATCCAGATCACTCTGAACCACAAAATCCAGTCTGCTCAAGGCGTGTTCAAGATTATGGAGAAGATTTTCTTGATGTTGGAGTAGAAGTAGACATGGAGGTTTTTTAAGTCAATGATATTAATAAGTTTGTCTTTTTTAATCAGTTTTAAGCACTTTATTAACTAAATTTAGTTAATTTAAATATTATTGTTACGCAAATTTTGTTTACTTTTAAATTAGATTAATATTGATTTTTCACAGAATTATGTATATGTATACATATATTTATATATATGCATATATATGTATGTTTATGTATGTATATATACATAAAATTTATATCTAATTGTAAATACGTGCGTGATGATTGTCGATAGCTTACTCGCTCACTTTGTACAGATTTTTGCAAATATTTATGTACAATTTCATAACAAAAAAGATATTTCATAAAATTGAAAATAAATAGCCATAATAAAACAATCAGTACTTCTTAAGGCAAAAGAAAAGTTTTTAAAAATTACATTGTATCCAAATCATTGTATATTATTGCATTGTCTAAGAATGTTTTTTATACTTTCTTATAGATTTTATAGAAAACTTGTCATTTTTATAACATTCTTGTTATTCTAAACTAAAATTTGAGTAGTAAAAAATTTCATGAAATAAATTTTTATTTTCAAGCAGAATTTTATAGAAATTCGTTTATTATTGTAAAGATGTAAAAATGTTATATTAATAAAATAAACTATTAGTAAAATGGTGTACAATACTGAAAAACCAATTTTGCAAGCAAATTATCTTTGAATACAATAAAATAATAAAAATGATGGGTGAAGTGCAACATTTATATTCGACACTCGATGTTGTAAACAAAGTTTTTTATAGTATAAGCCTATTATAAGACTGTATTGAAATGCAAAAATTTATATGTATAAGAACATATATATGTATTGTAAATAATTCGTTAAAATGAACAAGTAAATTTGCATTCTGCTAAAATTAAATAATGAAAATAATTTGTTATATTATAAGCGCCAAGATTATGGGCTAAATTAAATAAATTTAAAAAATAAATTTATAGAAAAATCTCTTTAATTAAAAACAACTATTTACAGCTTGTATGAAAAGGAACTTTGTACAAAATTTTTAAATAACAAACAATATTTAATTTACGACATTTTTTCTATTAGCTTAAGTAAATATTCACAGCGCTCCTTTACCTAAAAATTAAAACGGAACAAAATTAAATTGTATAATAAAAAAAAAATATTTCTAGAATGAAATGAGCTTTAATGTTTACCTGCTCTATCGGGCGTTTTAGAAGTGAACTCACTGTAATAAAAGTTTTGTCACAATATTCTTTTTGAACGTGCTCTAAAAGTATTTTATCATCTTGCATTGTCCATTCTGTATTTGCATCAAGCATTTCTGTCTCCAAATTTACGCTACTGTCGGAATCGCTAGAAACATCTGTTTTTTCTGTACTTTGCAAATTATTTATTTTTTCTGGACTAGTCATACATTCATCTTCATGGCTATCTGTACTCATTTCTCCAAGTTTACCATCAACTAAAAAAATTTAAATTCAATTATTGACGTTTTTATAATATTAATAATTTAATGTAAATTTGGATTCAACAATTGATTCATCTATACCTTCTTCAAATTCTTTTTGATCTGAACTTGCACAAAATTCATTGTGATCGTCATCATTTTTTGGCTCTAATTTTGTATCTTTTTTATCACTCTTTTTTTCCCGCTTATTTTTTGCAGAACCAGATTGTACCTTGGTAAGTTTATTGGGGTCTGTAGATTTTATTGGTGACCTCACGTTTTTCTTTGGCTTTGACTTATCGTTATCGTCATTATCTTTTATAGGCGAAACTTTTGTTGAACATGGCTTGACGCTATTAGGCTCTTCTGAAATAGAATCACGTTTCGAGCATTTTCGACGCTTTCTGGGAGGTGGAGATGGAATGCACCTTTTCGTTGTTTTTAAAGATACCCTCGAAATGTTTTCTAGCTTTTCTTCTTCAGCACCTGGAAATGTTATTTTAGCGGGCCTTAAACCTTCTGAGGTTTGCAAATAAATTCTTCCATTTAAAAACTAAAAGTAAAAAATAAATGTTACGTAAATGTAGTTCAAGGATTACAAAAAATTTTTAATTCATTAAATAATAAGTAAATCTCTTGTATACCCGTGTTCCACATGATGCGCAATGTTCGTTTGTGCTTTTCAATTTATTGTCGTCGCATAAGTTATGACAATCACATTTACAGCCATCACCTCCATAAGGATCTTCTTGGAGGGTAGATACCGGCATTTCTATATTTTCGTATAGCTCAGGTGCATCAGAATCGTAGGCTTTCATTTTATCGTGTGGTCCAACAGGGCATAATAAATTTTCAAACAAATGAGATGCAAATAAACTGAAAGAAAAGATAATTATTAATACTTAATTGAAGTAAATTAATTTAACTATTTATATTAAAAATATAGTTTTGAAAAATTTTCAACTGTAAAGAATAACGTAATTTATTTAGAAAAAAAAATTAAAATAAATGATTGATTTTAATAAGGTACAAAAATGCCTTACCAATCTGGAGGTTTTCCTGTTGGTAAAATTTCTAAAAACATGTCTAAAATAAGAGGATGCCCCTTTAGAATTGTGCCCATAGTGGTCTGTGCTTTCTCCACCGTTATGTAAGAATCTGAGGCCATTTGCGTCATCGCTTGCATAACTTTGGCTATACGAGACGGTTGTTTTGCAAAGTAAGTTTGTGTTACGTTAATAAATTTTCTCATTTTTAGCATCATTGTGTGATCCACAGATTTGTCAACCAAGGCCGCTTGATGCGGTGTCAAAAACAATAGAAAGTCAGAACACAGATCTGGGTACTCTTGCAATTTCTCGCACACGTCCTTGTACAAATCTACTGCTAACTTGTCGAAATTCTTTGGTTTGTCCGATAAATCTTGTTTCTCAAAAGAGCTTTCAGCTTCACTTGAATCATATTTATCATTTTCTGCTTGATTTAAATTTAATAATGTTTCATCAAAGTCTAAAAAAATTTTTAATAGAATTTTAAATAACTCTGGATCCTTTGATTCCAATCTTTCGTGTATTTTTTGAATGAAAGAAGCAGCAAATTCTAAAATAAAATTTATGTATTAAAATATATTACATTAGATTAATTAATAAGAAACTATTTCTCAATAAATATTTGTTTACTTGTCGCTCTTTCATATTCATCAATATTATTCTCTGCTTCTACCAGTCTTTTTAAATTTTCCGATTCTCTAGCTTGTTTTGTTTTCTTTCGACTTGTGGTATTTTTCTTTATGGTTGTGCTAGCTAACATAAGTTCAGCTATTTCAGCCTCGTTATCCTGTAATGTTATAATTATAGTCTTGTAAACTTAAACAATTTTTAGTAAAATGTAAATTGTTAAATTTTCATTTTAAAAAATAGCTATAGTTTTAATTAATAATTTTATTTGACAAAAATAAAAATATCTTACCCCTTTGACTGTTGAAGATGAATCGTCGTTGTTATCATCGTTATCATCTTTATTTTCTTCAGTCGTAATGCTAGACGTCGATGCCTTTGAAGACGAGGATTGTGTCAAAAGTTTTAAATTTTGAGCATTTTTTATTCTAGCCAAGCGCGGTGTAGTCATTCTTAAGCGAGTTGGTCTTGACTCTTCCTCGTCAGTCTCACCAGCTCTTTGGCTCTCGGCAGACTCAGCATCGGACTCGGTTTCATTAGATCTTGATTGAATTAACTTAGCTTTAGCAGCGTTATCACCTTTTCCCTCTTTTCTCGTAGCAGTCGAAGACGAAGGCCTACTTGACTCGGCATCCGTCTCAGATTCGGTTTCGTTCTTTCGACGTTGAGGTGTTTTCAGTTTTTCATCGCTGCTACTCTTCGGTGGTGACGTCGAATCGCTGGAATCATTTTTTTCAGGTGTCATTAGCGATGGCATATGTTTTAATACGTTGACAATCGGATTCCTCAAAGGATGATTTTCATGTATCAAAATATTCCTTGAAGAAGTTAAAAAAGATTCGATCGATTCATCAAAATCGATTGATTCGTTGATTTTAGACGAGCTCTTGGAAAAAACTATTTCGTCAAAATTATTATTTTCTAACTAAAAGAATAAATAGGTTTAATTTGATGATAATTCCACTTAAAAATTTTATTACAGTTATGTAACTTACGCAACGAATGAATTTTTGCCATTCCTTTGGTAGAAATTCAATTGGTTGTTTTTTTGGTGGTAATAATGGATATGAGCTTAAAATTCGATGTTTAATTTCTGGAGCAGATCCAGTCTCATAATAATGCTGTAAAAATGAATTTTTAAATTAATTAAATATTAAATTATTATAATTTCTTTTATTAAAGTGATCCCAAAAATTTATTTTAACAATTTTTTTATGTACCTTTATAGGATTTGAAACTTTACTCCTTTTCTTTTTTTCTATATAATGTACTAATCCATGGGCATTTCTAATAGGTAACAAGTATTTTTGTACTTCTTTTACAGCATCAGCAAATACATCACACTGTCTACGAAAGTGTTTATTTTGAGATTTAATATAAGGAATAAACTGTTCTAATCCAATTGCCATAAGACTGAAAAAATGTAAATAAATCTGTAAGTATTTTAAATTAAAATTTTATATAAAATATAATTATTAAAAAATTACCTTTCTTCTGATTTGGAATAAGCTAATTGGTTCATTGTCAATGCTCGTGGACCCATTGTTGGTAATAATTGAGTATGCATTAAAGCTTTACTATTTGCCATTAATTTAATTAATTCAGGGTGGAACTTGGGCACAAATGTCTTTTTTCCTTTAAAATCAATTTTTTCTTGTATTATTTGTTCTTCTAAACCTTCCGTATATTCTTTTAAAAATTCAGGGTCATCTAATTTTGTTTCCCAATCAGACACTAATTTCAAAGCATCACATAGATTTTCAACTAAAAATTTTGAGTCGTTTTTGTCACCTAATATACTGAAAAATATGATTATTATTAAATTAATGAAATAATTTTTATAAAAAATATTTTTTGAATATTTGATTATAATACATCAAACTGTTCAAGTTATTTTTATAAACTATAGATAAACTATGCCATTTTGGATGTTTGTAGGTCATTACAAACTGTTGAGCCATTAGCTGTACATGCTGAGAAAGTTGAACTGATAATAAAGATCGCTGATTGAAATTTACGAGTTCTGGAAGTTCTGGTTCGGCCAACACAGGTATTAAATCAATCATTGGATTTACCTGCAAATAAAATTTCCAGTAAAAAAAAATAGAGTTAGTTTTATGTGGCAAAAAGCTTTCAATTTATGTTTTTACAGAAACATTGCAAGATGATGCAAAAGATGTGTCAGGTGTTCTTTTCTTTTTAGTTGATTTTTGTTGTTGTAGCTGTTGCTGCTGTCGTTTTCTTTCCTCTCTTACACTGCGGTCTCCATGTTCACCAAGTTCATCAATTAGATTTCTCAATTCTTTTTTAGAAATTTTTACAGCCCTATCTTGCCTTAATTCTTCTTTGTCAACTATAAATTATGATATTGAATTTATTTAATAAAAAAAATTAAATTATGATATTGAGTTTATTTAATAAAAAAAATTAAATTATGATTTTCTTAGTAAAATAATAACTATTATACTAACAAAAGTTCAATTCTTTATCTTCTAAAATATTATATTCAGGATCTGCTTCAGGATCATCTTCATTGATATTTACTTCTTTTGTAGATGGTCGAGTGGATTGAAGAGTTACTAAGAAATCAAGGTAATCTTGGTCAGGATCCCAATCACAATCATACATATCACTTGTAATATCTGGAGGAACAAATGCTTGTTCAATTTCTTCCAAAGGTGTTTCTTTAAGACAAAGTTTAGATCTTGTTCTGTGTCCTATGCTTTCTTCTTCTGTTGGAACACGTGGAATTCTAAAATGTATTTAATATTCAAATTTATAGCATGTAAAATTTACAACTGCATAACTTACAAAGTTCAACTTACATTTTTGGTACTTTAAAAACACCTTCATCATCGTACTGTATTTCAGGAGTTTGTGGTTCCTCTAAAGAAATATTACAATCCTGAGGTGTAGCAGGTGTAGATGGTTGGGAGTCTATATCACTACCTACTGAATTATCAATATCTCTTTCATCGTCAGTTTGCAAATCTTTATTTGGAACATACTCTTCATCGGAAGAATCTTCTGAAAATTCTCCTTCAATCAAAACTTGAACTTCAGAGGTAGAACTTTTTTCCGGAGTTATTGGCCAAAATATTTCAGGTTGTGACATTGCTAGTTCTCTGTTGAAAAAGATTATATCATATGATAAACACAAATTTTTGTTTATATTTAACAAAAATTAAAAAATCAGTTACATACTTAGCTTTTGCTCTTGTTAATTTAGGTTCAAAAATAACATCATCTTTATTTGGACAATTCTGAATCATTGCTTTAATGTGTTCATGAGAAATGACATGTTTCAACATTGTCTTAACATTAGTTGCAGTCAAATTTGTCTTTGCTGCCTTAGCATCCAATTGTCTTTGGAGTGTTTCTTCTATTTTTTTTAAATAAGTTGTATCATCAAGCAAATCTCTATTTATTTCATTTGTATCGTCATGATTATCAGTCTCTGATACATCTATTTGTAATTCTGTTGTCTCTGAATCTAACGAAGCATCGCTGTCAATACTGTTTAAATCTACATTGAATGAAAAAGACAAATTCCTTTTCCTGGAGTTCTCCATGTTGAGTTATATTATATTATATCAGTCAGAAAGCAAAATATGTGCTAAAAAAATTATTCTTATTTAATAAAATGTTCATATTAAGTATGTATTAAGATAACCTTTGCATTATCATATAAATTTAAAAATTTTTATTTCTAATGCACCCAAAGTTTATTTTAGTTAAAAAAACACATCTGTGGTATTTTCAAAAATCAAAATTTGATAAAACGAAAAGATTAACAAGAAGTATATAGGTTATGTTAAAATTTGAAAAAAAAATGCAATAACATGTAATACAGGAAAGCATACTTACTTTATCGTTAAAAAAACAGTATATTTAATAAAATAATTGATAATCTACATCTTAGTTTGTAAAAGTTGTCGTAATGTAAAGGATAAACGCTTTGCGCTTAAAAATAAACAAACGTAAGGCTACATCGCGTTTTTGCGTAAACATAAAGCGGCAAATTATGAACTTGACAGACATAAGAGAGATGGCGTATTATTTCCGTTATGAAAGTTGGTCGTAATGTGACGTCTACGACCGTCTTGCACACCACATAAGGAAAAATGTTATGGAAGCTTATAGAAGGTTATTAAATTTTGATTTAATAGGCTTTAAATAAAAAAATTCGTGCTAAAAAGATTTATTTTCATTGATTTAATTGAAGTAAAAAATTTTAGCATCATGGATAGTACTGAAGAAAAAGATGGTGCAAGATTTTCTCCAAAACAAACAAAGAGCAAAACCAGTTGCTGTGTGTATGGTTGTAACAGCTATGCCTGTAAAAATCCAACTGTTCGTTTTCATCCTTTGCCAAAGCCTGGTCATACTTTTGTGATTCGCAAAAATCTTTTTAATGAAGATGAAAAACTTGATAGACATTGGTTGTGGAAAAAAAATTTAAAAATAGACAAAAATTTTAGCTCTAATGCCAAAGTTTGTTCATTACATTTCAGTAAGGTTGATTACATTCAAGGTATGTTTTTTTCTAAAGTAATTTATTTAATAAATTAAATATCAGTGTACTAATAAGAATTAAAATTTTTATTGTGTTAATTGTATGATTTTAATTATAATATTGTGTTTTATAGGTTATAAGATACATATTTTAAAAAATAGTGCTGTTCCATCCTTAAATCTGCCAATGAGATCTAACAGTGATTATTTAAAAAAAGAAAAAAGTGCAACAGAAAGACGTAAAAGAATTTTAACAGGAGCTGCAAAGAGAAAATTAAAAAAAGAAGAAAATTGTGAACAAAAAAGTAAAAAAATATGTACTGGTGTTGTGAATAATAATAAAAATTTAGATAGTATTGCACAGCATGTTACTTGTAAAGCAGATCTGGGTAACAGTATTGTTAAGACTGAAATCGATGATGATAGTATTACTATTGATGAAGTAGATGTAAAAAGTCTTTTTAACACTGAGGAATTAAAAAATCAAAACAATGCAAGTGTTGATGCAACTGCAGGTGATGATGAAGTTGTAGATAATAATGTAAAGAAAGTTAAAAATGAAACAGATGTTACCAATATTTCTAGTACTGAGAAATTAAAAAATCAAAACAAGGCAAGTGTTGATGTAGGTGTAGGTGATGATGAAATTGTAAATTATAGTGTAAAAATAGTTAGTAATGGAGCAGATGCTAAAAATTTTGATAGTGCTATTGAACCATTAATAAAAAAAAATGCATGTGCAGAAGCTATTGTAAATTATCAAAACTTTTTTAATAATTTAGTTGTTTTTGATAAAGCTACTCAAGTAAATATTAATGTAAGTTCTGCATTTTTAAAAACTGAAAGAGATTTGATAGAAATGACAGGACTTTCTTTTAGTAATCTTGAACTATTATTGAAGATCCCTATGTTTGTAAGTGGTACTTCTAGTACATTGGCCAAGTCTAAACTAAATGCAAAGGATAGAATTATTTTGACCTTTATGAAATTAAAACTAAATTTACCTTATAGCACACTGCGTGTTCTTTTTCAAGTTGCAACGGCTGATACTTGTAGAAATATTTTTTTAAAAATGCTAGACATTTTGAGTGCATTTTTAAAACACGCAATTATCTGGCCAACAAAAGAAAACGTTTTGAAAAATATACCTGATTGTTTAAATGATTTCACTAATATTAGAGCAGTAATAGATGTTGTTGAAATAAACATTGAAACTCCAAACAATTTATGCTGTCAAACAATATCTTATTCTTTGCATAAAAACTCTAATACCATACGATTTATGATAGCTGTTTCCCCTGGTGGTTTGATTACGTATATTAGTAAACCATACACGGGAAGAACTTCTAATGAAGCTATCTTTGAAAATAGTAATTTTATTGAATTAATTGATAAAGGTGATGCACTGATGGCTTACAAAGGACTTTTAATAGACGACGTATGTTTGAAACATGATGTGCAGTTAATAAGGCCTCCTTGTTTGAATAAGAAAAAACAACTTTCAAAAGAGGATGCTGTATCAAATTCAAAGATAGCTAAAGCACGAGTTCATATTAACAAATCAAACCAGCATATAAATCTTTTTAAAATTTTAAATTCAAGAGTACCATCACATTTAATAAATAAAATAGAACAGATATTTACTATTATTTGTGCTGTTGCAAATTTGAGTTCACCGATTTTGAGCGATGAAAAACTTAATAAATAATATTATTGTATTACTCTAAAAATTATTAAAAAAATTATTTTTTAAATCAAAATGTGATACAAGTGTTCAGTTTTGTCGTTAAAAAAAATGTTTATTCTTGTAAAAATTTATACTTTAATAAACAGTTAAAAATAAAAACTATTTTATATAAATAATTGAATATATAAAATAAAAATTAATTTTTTTTTTTCAAATTTACGTCCTTAAATAAAGAAATAACGAAGTAATTTATTTTAAGATTGTTTGTAAAAAGTTTATTATTAATACTTTAACATTACATAGCGCAATAATTGTGGACTTTTTGTAACATGATCATATCTTCAATGTTTAAGTAATTTTTAATCTCATATATAATCAAATATGGCAAACAAGAATGAAATATGCAATAAAGATTTTTTTCTGCATTATTTAAAGCTTTTTTTTTCAATACTTGTATGTCGTGTGAAACCGGAAAGATATTTTTTACCGAGCATATTAGAGTAATAATGAAACTTTTTTATTTTGTTCCATACAAATATATTTCAAATCTCGGATCATGATAGCCGAGTAGAGTAGTTGCTTTCATCATTTCGATTTCGTTGGAAAAAAAATTTAACGTATTCTTCGGTATCTATCGGCAATAAAACATTTTGTTCATCATTCAGCGAATCATCGATATTAGAATTTTTCTTAAAACCGACAACGATTCTTTTGACTTGCTGACATTTCAACATCATCATATAGCGTTTTTATTTCTACGTTAATTTTTTTTTTTATATTTCTCCTACATCTTGATGTCAGCTTTGAAATTTAAAAGCAAGCTAAATAGACAATTAAAAACTATTATTTTTTTAAAATAATCTAAAGGTACATAAAAGTACAAGTAAAACAATTCCCTGATGGTCGTCTGGACAGATGAATGAGATTATTATTTTTTTGGTAATTATCAGCAATATTGATTGTCAGCAACACAATCGATTAGCTGTTCGATTGCCGTACAATACAGAGAAGTGCGCTTCCTGATATTGCCTAAATTAATATCGATACCATTACGACCGAGCGATTGACGAATTAACTCATTGTCCACACCTATACGGATGCAGTATATTGTCTAAATCTACTTGTAATAGACTCCGACCCTCTGAAATCTGTGTGTTTTTTAAATTTGTGCCAGGATGATATTAAGTAAAAATTGGAAGGTTGCCCCGTGTGCAGGCGGCCAAGAGTATAAAATTTATCAGTTGCATAAAAGGATTTATTAATTATTTCTAGATAAAAATAAATAAGTTACAAAATAATAACTTTTTATCATTTTTTTTTTAAATATTTGATGTCGTCACTATTAATATGACACAAACTTTTATTGTAGCTTTATGAAAATATATGAAATACGAATAAGATGAATCATTAGACATTTTACGACTTACTTATTTTTTATTGATACAAATGCGGGTCTAAATTTATAATTAAATATGTTATTTTTAATGTTATAAAATAAGATCTACATCGATTACATTTTTATTAAAATTTAGATCTATATATAAGAGACGAAACTATTAATTGAGTGTAAGTTATTGTGTAACTTTGAGTTTCATAATACAGATAAGGGTAAATGAATTTTTTTTAGAGTATTTCATATTTTATATTTTAAAATAATAATAAAAATAAGATGAAAATATACTTATGAAACAGAAATTTTTTTTATTATTTTGTAATGAGAAAAAAAAATGAACGAATCATTGTACATCAATTATAAGAAGTTGTAAAAATTTTGTATATAAGTATAATATGATTGGTAAAATACGTAAATTTTAAAATTCTTTTGACAACGCAATATTGACAAATTGCACAGTATATAACGTATATAGTATATAAGAAAAAATTGAAAAGATTGCAAAAAGATTATATGAATGTAAGAAAAAAAGACTGCTGTACATGATAATACTCGTGTAAATTTTGCTTTTAATCTTTATTGAGTCTATACGCGTGTATTGTTCTGCTGGAACTTTTTTTTTTACGCAAAAAAAACGAACGAAACGTTTATACCAACAAAGATTGAAGAAAATTTGCGAAAGATAACGTTATAATTAATGCATTTTTTTTTTCTTAATTGTTTCGAATTTTACTGGATGACTATTCAAGTCATTCAAAAATTATAACGATGAATGAAATTTCAATTCACAGGAAAATAAAAAAAAATGTTATCTTTTCTTTTTTTTTTAAAAAAAAGTAAACAGCAAACAATAGAATTTCCATTGTTTCAAATAAACGATTTTATAATGACATTATCTTTTTCTTATATTTAAAAAAAAAACATAAAACGTAATATCAAAAAAAAAAAAAAAAATCTTTACAAATAGACATTTAACTACATTCAAAATTGAGTTTAATTTTTATCTCAATTTCATTAGAAATAAATAAAACCCAAGCAATCATACTATCCACTTATCAATAAAATTGGCGTATTCCAATATCTCAATAATCAACGCGTAAATTCCGAATAACCCAAAACCAATTACCTCCTAAAAATATACATACACAAAAATTAAAATCTTGACAGAACACATACATAAAAAAACTCCCTCGTCATCCATCAATTAAAAGAAAAAGAAAAAAGCCACCCAATTTTCTCGTACACATATATAATACATCACAACTCATCAATGATCATTGTCTCAATAATCTATAATCTAGTAAATAATATATGCTATATACCAATATTATAGTCTAAGTGCGACTTAACTATATAATATACAATGTATACATAGAAATACGTGCGAGGGGGGGGGGGGGAGGGGGAAGAAAAGAAATATCGTGCTTGGGATCACGTTTGTTTCTTGGAAAAATCGAGTCGCCCGAGGTGAAGCCGATTATATACGCACATTAATGTTATATACCCCTCCTCTCCCCCACATATTTCCTGACGTTCCATCATCATAAATATATAATAATGCGGGTCTCCTTCCCCCCCCCCCCGCCGGAAAAGCGGGGGCATTAATTGAACAGCGCAAGCTCTTGCTTATAAGTACCGCCACAGCGATGATTTAAAGGGACCAGAAGCTGGACTTTAACCGACACTCCTAGTAAGATCGGTAGACGCGTCGGTTGGTCGATTGCAAGGGACACACACACCACAACGTCATTGTCCACATTACATTTTATTTATACATATACAGTTATATTTTGTGTGTCTGTGTGTGTGTACAAGCGTAGCTTTTCCGACGCCTATAATATATCAAATAGACTCTATTGCTTTGCATATAGCATATATTTATATACAGCAGTTTTTCCGACGCTTAAGGAGTGTATATATATCAGTATTGCAGTAGCACCCACGCTGTTAGTTCGTTCAGAACCACTATCACGAGTCCTATAAAGTGTACACCGAGAAGGCGAAGATTAAGTATAGAAGAAGAAGAAGAAGAGAAAAAAATAGAAATGACAAAAGTAACGAGTGTAACGCTGGCTTTGTTGCTACTAGTTGTGGTGATTGCTGTATCGGTCAACGCCCAGGATGTAAGTCGATTACTTCAGAATAAGCAGATTGTCGATAAGGAAATCAGTTGTGTGCTTAAGCGAGGACCATGTGATGTTATTGGAAGGACGCTACTAAGTAATTATTATTTATATTTTATTTATTTTTTTTTTTAGATTAAGTTCTTTCTTTCCCTTTTTTTTCGTTGGTTTTTGTGGGATCGGTAGCGTTGGGTTAGAGTTTTGATAATTCGATATTTGGTGTAATTATAAAAACTTTGGGAGGTTAAGCTTTTTTCAATTTTTTTTTTTTTTTTTTTTTTTTAATATGCAATTGTTTATTATTCATAATAGTCATTATTGAAATTTAAAATCGGATAAATTGTTTATCTTGCATTATTTTATTTTGTCATAATTTTATAGAGTAAATTCAAGCTTTAAAGCTAAAATCAAATAGTCAAACGCTTGTATATTGCTAAGAAGAAAAATAAACAATTGATATTGTGAACTAAAGGTCATATAATAAATGAATAAATTGTTGACATTGGATTTTCTATTATTCTGGTGATTTGAATTTCCTTTATATTCCGATTGTTTTTGTTTTATATGGAATTATTGATGTTAATTATTTGTTTTAATTTAAAATTTAATATAATAAAAATAATACTCGTTGACTCATAAAACAAAATTAAAAAAAAAAAAAAAAAAAAAAGAAAACGAAAATTCATTATCAATTCTTTTTTTTCATTATTCATAGTTTAACGATTTGTTCGTTGATAAAGAATGAAATTTCAATATCCTCCGATTTTCACTGAGTCAACAACACCCAATATCGCATTTTAATGACTTTACAAAATCGAATTTTAAAATAAAAACGAAAAATTCTTTACTTAATTACCACACAATTTAATAATAATTATCTCGCTCATTAAAAAAAAAAAACTTGTCATCATTATTAAAACAAACATCGCACATAAGTCTCAAAATAATAGAGACAATTTTTTAATTGCATAATCTTTTATTTTACGTAACATAATAATAATAGCAAGCACACATAAACACACACATAATACATAATTTCAGATTACTTTTTATTGATAAAATTTAAATTAAACTAAAAAAAAAAACAATGAATTTTTTCAATTTTACAGGAATGATACCAGAGGCAGTACGGAATAATTGCGCTCGATGCACGCCACATCAGAGACAGGCTGCAGCACAGATCATTCCTTTTATGCAGAAAAATTATCCGGAAGAGTGGGCCGAAATTCAACGTATCTACTATTAAGAAGAAGAAGAAGAAGAGTTGGCGTGTTGTGGAACAAAGATCGACGAGCACTTACAATTTTTCGGAGGTGGATTGATTTTAAGCTCGTGCGCAGTGCCAAGAGCTTTGTGGTGATGATGAGAGATGGCAAAGCTTTTTATGATGCTGTATATCATATTATTGGATGATTTTTGAGATTTGTTGGCTATATTTATACGCACTGATTGCTTTTTATCTCTACGCTGTAACGATATTTTTGTAATTTTCGTTAATTTCGAAACATCGTCGACTTTAAACTTTAGCTTAATTATTTTATGCGCTTTTGTTTTATAATTTTTTAAATGATCTGGTTTTTTTTTTATATTTAAGTATTTTGAAAAATTTTTGGAGGTGCTGGTTAGTTGACAAAAATGACAAAAAATTTTGGTTTGAGTTTAATGATAGATTGAAAAAAAAATGTCTTTAGGTTTTAACATCTACTGTATAGGGTTAACATAGAGAAAATTTTTGCGTTTAATGAATAATATTGATGATTGTTTTTCTGAACACTGACATCCATGTTATATTTTTTTTTTTGTTTAAAATTTCAATGACGTATTATAGACTTGTACAATTAATTTTTTGATTTTAACCGTATAATTTAGTTAAACATATCACAATTTAAATTTTTAATTCAAATAAAAAATTAATTTTACAATAATTGATTCACGTATTATTTATGTTTGTAAGCTACAATAATAAGAAAATTGTTAATGTACTAAATAGGTGTAATAAAAATTCATGACTGATAAATTTTGTTATTCACAATTAAATATTGATCAATTTTATTTATGTATTGTACTAACAAATGATAAAAATAAGATTTCATTTTAATAGTTCATCTAGATTTATTATTTTATTTTTCATTTAAATAAATATTAATTTCATTATAAAATACAAAAAATACATCTTTTTAGATTATAGATGAAAAGGTCACACAGTGTGCAATATAATTTCACAAACTAACCGTGTCCTTGACTCAATGATAAACATTACATTAAACCCAGATAAAAATGAGTGTCAAAAGAATTTTAATTTTAACACCTATAGACTTTACGTAACACAAATCTTTGAAATTTTATAATAATTTTTCATATTTTTAACATATTTTATTTTACAAAAATTGGAAAAAAAAAACTGTGTTAAATAATAACAAACAACATTTGAAAATAGTACAAATAAAAAAAAAAACAATCGTAGTTGTTATAAAGTAAAAATCCAAAATAACTCATAGGTCACTCAAAATTCAAATTTGATTCAATCGTGATAAACACAATCAAGTAGAACGTATACACGTATACGCCACGAGACAAATATGAGTAAATCTATAGATATGTATAGGTACATACATATATAATCAAGTGTACCTATATAGAAAACACAAATCACTTTCTCTCAGCAGGCGACTATATTGCCGTTTCGTCACGCACTCACGCGCATCTGTATATAAGTATACATACATTCATACATACACGTATGGAACAACCGAGAGAGGTTTATTATTTATGTGTGTTACCGATCGGATAAGGATTCAAACAATCGAGATGGTAATGCTATATACCGCAGCAATAATAAGAATGACTCTGCGCAATTATTACCGCGAGCTGCACGTGCGTGCGATTAGAATTTCTTTTTTATATGCGGTTTGATTGACTTGCTTAATTTTTTTTCAGTCTCCATTATGATAGTGTTTATTATTTACCGATCCTTACTTGGTTCCCTACTGCGATTCGATCCCATTTCTTTATGTAGAATGATGGACTATTGTCTTTCTTACATTTTCTCAACTTGGCTTTGCTTAGGAGATGTGTGAGGTGAAAATTTGTATGGGTATAAATATAATAAAAGAATTTGAAGATTGAAAGTTGTGGGTGTTATTTGTATTTTTTTTTTTTTTTTTTATTGACGATTGTTGTTTTTGTTATTGATTGGATATGATAATTTAATGGCTCTTTGTTAAAATTTCTTTTTTCGAGTCGTTGATTGGATAGTTAAGAAATTATCATAATTTTGTGTTATATTGAGTGTGAAAATAGATATTAACTGCGTAATTTATATATGATAGCATTTAAAAAATTTATGAGTAACTATAAAAAAGCTATAGTTAATTTTGATTTAGAATTTAGGGCTATAATATTGAAATGAGAAATATTGGAGAACAAAAAATGATATGAGAGGAATATAAAGAATTTTTTTTATAAATTTGCATATACGAAAATTGTTCATTCATTTCTTAAAATACATTTTTTGAACCGATAACAGGCGAGTGCTAAAAAAAATTTTTAAACAAATAAAATTATTCATAAACTAAAGAAGTCACTCATTAAATTAAATACTATACGTGAAGATATTAATAAAATTATTAAAATCAATGTTATAAATTGTAAAAAATTTTATTTGTGTACAAATATTATTCCAAAACTAATTTTCTAACTTGTTTTTAAAATCACAGTATTGTAAAGACGATGTTTAATGTAAAGCGCGTAAGTCTTCGAAATAAAATACAACATTTTTACGCGCGTAATATACCACGAAACATATACAAATACATACTAGTTTTAATATAAATTTACACTGACAAAATACTTACGAATAAATTAAATTTTTCAAAAATCCCTCTTTTCTTTTTTTTTCACTTAGAAAAAAAGCTAAATATTTTAAAAATACCAATGATAAAATAAACTTTATAGGTACAACATAGCATAAGTTCTCAACTTATAATACGAAAATTGCAAGAAAACCACAAAATCAAATTTAAATGCATTTATATTCAGCCTAGCGAATATTAACTCACCTATATGTCTACCTGTAATTATTGTTTGCTATACGCGTGAGGTCCGCGACAATGACCGGTGAACGATCGCTTGTATATGCGGTGACTAGCAAAGTAGGTCGAGTTTAATAAGAAAAATATACTATATGCGTTTGCCAGGACTATGACACCAATGTCGAAGTAAGTTGGTATAAGTAAAGTAAGCAGCCCTGAAAAATCCGGAAAACTATATATATATATATATATATATATATATATATATATATATATATATATATATATAGGTAGCTTCGTTTGTTTTAACATTCTTTTATTAGATGTAGGATATAACGTGGAGGTCAAGGTATACGTATACAGACATTGTGCAATTAATCATCTGCTAGTATAGCCTTAAAGATGAGGTTTTAAAATTGTACATAGGCTGTGAAAGATGAGAATTTGAATAGACTTGGCAAAAGAAGATAAAGAAGAAGAAGAAGAAGATGTAAAGTTTGAGATTTGACGTATATGACGTGGAACGAGCGCGTGAGTATATACCAAAAAAACGGTTTGTGTTTGGTCATTAAAAACACGGTTTTCGAAGAATAAGAATATATTAAAGGTATAGGCTTTTTTACGATGAAATGACGCATGTCGTGGTCTTTTATAAATCATCTTGCTGATTTAAAGAAGTTGCGTTGAAAAAATTTTTTGCAAAGTGTATGAGTATTGCATGGAAAGTTTGTCGGTTTGGATGTGTGTAGGTATACCGTTTATTTTGTCATATTTTTTAGTTTTTTTTTTAGGAAATGTTAAGTGTGTGAATAATTTTTGTTAATTTAAATTATAAGTGTTTTAACGCATGGTATTGGTATTCCCATGTTTTATTATTTTGGTAATTAAGTAGGTACAGTTTTGTTTTAATGTTTTTTTTTTCAGTTGAATGTATCTATATAAGTAGGTATACCGTTATATTTGTGATTTTATAATAATTATTACATAATATTATAAATAAATAAATAAATTGTTTTTTTAATATAGAGATTCTTGTAATAAATTGTTAATCATTTAGCTGACTAATCTACACTTACTTAAATAGTTCCAATCAATTTTAATTTTGACATGTTTATTCCAATATTACTAACAGATTATATTTGATAAATAATTTGAAAAAAATTTTTGATTAATTAATTTATATTATACGCATATAAAAACATTACGAAAGAAATGCTTTTTATTATAATAATAAAAAAAATTGATATTTCGCAATCGCTTACGCAATTTAAAAAAAAAAAAAAAGAAGAAAAGGGAAAAAATAAAATGTATATATTTACTCAAAAGAGTGCTATTATCAATTATGTAAATTCAATATAGTACTATTTAATCTTATTTTTTTGTTCACCAAAAATTGTTTCTTTATTTTAACTTAAAAAATCAATTTCACGCCTATAGTCCCAATATTATATCAAAACAATTTCGTAACTTAAAAACAAAACTCATAAGAAAAAAAAGCCAGACCTCTTCTCAAAAAAAAACACAGCAGCCAATTTTTTCTTTTATCATGTCAGTCACGCAGAGAGTAACAACTAAAGGAGTCTGGAGAACATCCACGTTCTCCACGTGTAGAAAAAAAGAAACAAATTCAACATATCCAAAAAAAAACGACGAGCAGAGAAGAACGAAAGAGGAGGAGGAGGAGGAGGACGACTTTCCCGCACCAAGGGGGGTCTCTCTCAATATACATATCGAAAAACCAAAGAGGGGAGCCGCAAATCTCCAAAGCAATCAGTATATTCGGGGCCTGTTCCTACAAAGGTGGGGGAGGTATAGGTGAGCTGAATGGTAGGAGAGAGAGAGAGAGAGAGAGAGAGAGAGAGAGAGAAAAAGAGAGGGCCCACTAGTTGGTTTTCCCGTATAAACTATATACACACTGCGCGTTCTTCCAATCCTTCCTCGCGGTCCTGCGTCTGGTTACGATCCGTTCTCCGTGGCTATAAAACGCTGAGTAGTATCGGGGACCTGGTCATTCCTTTGCGAGCAGTTGACCAAAGTCAGTTTTTTTTTTTTTCGAAATTTTTGGTTCTTATTTTTTTAATTTTGGAGTTTTTCTTTGTCGAAAGCAGAGAATAAAAGCAAGATGAAGAACATCTGTGCTGTTCTGATTTGCTGCGCAACTTTGATATTGGTTGCTAGTGGAGCCGAGTATACCAATAAATACGACAACGTTGACGTCGATAGGATTCTTCAAAATACACGTATACTTAGCAGTTATATCAAGTGTATGCTTGACGAAGGTTCTTGTACTGCTGACGCACGTGAACTTAAGAGTGAGCGAATTATATTTTTTATTTATTTTTTAATTTTATTAGGATTTTAAGTTTTTTTTTTCGATGGTTGATTGATTTTTATTTATGTGTTTTTTTATTCAATCGATTGGTCGATTAATTATAAGAATAAATTTAAAGTATTTTATTATATTGATATGGTAGTGTGTTTGGTTTTAAGTAATCAAATTAAAATTCAATGGTTATAGGTAATTGTATGGAGATGAGGAAGATAATATTAAGGAGTATTAAAATTTAAATTTTAAAATTATTTTTAGCTTATTATACGAATTTTTTTACATAAGTTGGTTTCGTCAGAAAATTAGATAATTAGAAAATATTTATCTAAGACATAAATTAATCACGTTTACGAAATAGATGTTATTTAACGTATTTAATTGAAATTTAAAATTTCATTTAAATTTAAAAGAATAAAAAAAAATAATAAAATTTTTGGTATATCATTGTTTTAAATTAACGATTAATCAAAAAATTTTATATGAAAAAAAAAATAATAATAATACTTTGTTCTCCTCACGTAGTTATAAAAAAATTATTCTTTCTATCACGTATGTAGTTCGTAGATGAATTTCTGATATTATAAATGTCCAACGTACATATATCAATTTTCTCTGTAATCATTTTCGACATCGTAAAACGTACGTGTCAAGCTCTTCAAGTATATATACTTGCAACTGACTTTCAGAGAAAATCGTTAGCACATAATTCTTTCTCAATATAATAGGTACCAATGCACATTATTAAATTTACATTCAAAAATAACAATTTAAAAAAAAAAATTAATTTTATTATTTGCAAATTATTAAATCGCGAAAGAAAAAAAAATCTTAAAACGTCTGCAAAGTATTTCAAAAATAAAATCAGCTAATGAAAATAAAAGAAAAAAAATCTCCTTCACGTTGCAAAATACATGCCAGACGAGTATACGAAACAAGGCAAGGTACACAACGGGTACGTGTCCACATAGTCACATACGTGTCGTGAATATATTTGCGATTTAAGCCAGAGACACACAATCCCAAGAGACAGAGACATAATATATATCCTCAAGCAAAAAAAAAAAAAAAAATCCACACACAATTTATACTTATATACATACTATCACCTCCTTCTTCTACATATATCTGCCCACGTTTCCTCAAATCCATTCGACACTTTTAACTCGTACACCTTGTCAAGACAACATATTATATCCGATAAAATCACCACCATACCAACTTACATCCCTTTTACTTTAATCGTTGTAAGGTTGCGTAAGCAGTTTTCAACCCACCGATATACCTGTATATTTTTCAAGTCTTTCCCGCCTCCTTCGTATTTAACGTACAGGTATACACATAAAAATATCCGGCACAGTACCAACGCAGCCTCGCTTTTATCTCACTGCTGCTGCTGCACTTTCTCTCTTTCCTCTCAAAGAGAGAGAGAGGAAGCTAAGAGGAACAAGACTTCTTGCGTAAGCACAGCAATTTGAACTTTCACGCGCACTTGCCTCCTCCTCCTTCTCCTCTTCCTCTTTATATCTATGGACAACTAAGAGCAGCAATGCTTGAGCAACTTTTAGCCTTCGAGGCTGTTGTTTTCAGGCTCGTTTATTCGACTAGCCGCGACCAAGTGGAAAGCCGGGGTGGAGTTGGCTTTTTAGGAGATAATTTAATATGCGTGTTGAGCGAGACCGGCCGGCTTTGTTCTTTATATATCGGTCGTTGCTTGAATTTGAAACAAGAGCTATGGTGTATGCTAATAATTATAGGCACATTCATTTTCTTCCGCATTTTTAGATACCGGTTGTAAAAATTGAAATTTCCTATGTATTTTTCATATCGTTTTGACGATTTGCGTTTGCTAGATTTGTTATTATTTCAATTTGTAGATTTTTTTTTTTTTTAATTACTTAAAATGTTATTTTAATAAATAAAAAATTAACGAATTATTTTTTATTTTTCTAGAAACACTTCCTGATGCTTTGGTTACTGGATGCACCAAATGCAATGAAAAACAAAAGGCTACTGCAGAGAAGGTAATCAATCACTTGATTAAAAGCCGACCTCATGATTGGGATCGATTGGTCAAGAAATACGACCCAAAAGGCGAATTCAAGAAGCGCTATGAAGCCCAAGGAAAAAAATTATAAATAAAAATTAGTCATTGAATTTCTTTAAGGCTTACTTACATACATGTATATTTCTTTCATCTTATGAACAATTTCTTATATAAATGCTGACATATGAAATCAGATTTGGTAAAAAAATTCATTGTTTATCCGTATTAATTGACATATGCAATAATACAAATAAATTGAAAAGGAAGATGTCTTGAATAATAACTAAATTACTTTTCTTGTACATTTAACATTTGCAAGTTAATTCATTCTAAACGTCGTTTTTTAACTAAAGATCCAAGCTGAAAGTATAAAAATATATTTCAGATTTTCAAACTTTTAATTAAAACTAAGACTGTTGAATTATTGTTATATCATATAAGCAAATATTGTAATATTTTAAGTTGAATAAAAAAAAAATTATAAAACCCATTGTTTTGTTAACAAATTTTTACTTACAAGATCTGATATAGCTGGTAAATTACTTGTCTGGTCAGCTACAGCTACTTCGTGTTCTCTTACTTCCTTTGCTGCAACTTTCTTCATGTTTCTATGTTGAGGAAATGTGGGCATTAATTTTGGATCACAAGCTGTAAAATAATAATATACATATCATAATACATGTTCACAATAGTATTAACTTCTAAATAAAGAACTTACGTAGTGGATTTTCTTTGAAATAACTGCTTTGTAAGCATTCTTCAGCTGTAGCTCTTTTCTTTGGATCGTACATGAAAAGGAAATTAAGTAACCTAAGTCCAGCTGCACTCAACCATGGAAATCTTTGCTTCAAATTGTTATAAGGTTGTTGTTTAAGAGTAAAATTTTGTAAAGCTGGCAAAGCATTAAATTCAGGCCAGATAGCTTCACTAGGAGTGCCTAACAAATCAACAATCAATTCTAATTGCTGAATTTCTGATCTGCCAGGTAACAAAGGTTTGTGTCCTAATAATTCACCTGCAAAAATCAGAAATATCATTAAATAATTCATAATAATTTAATCTACAAATGAAATAAATAATACAATAACTTTTTATTTATAAATAAAATATAAAATAAAGAAAGTTTTATTAAAATACCTAGAATACAACCAGCTGCCCACATATCAACAGAAGTTGTTTGAGTTTTAGCTTGCAAAAGCAATTCTGGTGCTCTGTACCAAAGGGTTACAACTCTAGGTGTCATTGGCTTTAATGGCAAGCCAAACCACCTTGCAAGACCAAAATCTGCTATTTTAACACACCCTTTGTCAGTCATAAGTAAATTTGATACTTTCAAATCTCTGTGTACAATAAAATTATGATGCAAATATCTCAAGCCCTTCAAGACTTGTAACATAATACATTTGACTTGACTTTCAGAAAATGGAGCTTGCATGTTATCCAACAAGCTAGCCAAATCTTGCTCACAATACTCCATGGCTAAAAATATATTTTCTAAACTCCTTCCTACAACTACCTCTTTGAGTTGAACTATATTCTCGTGCCTACATGATAATAGGACACTGATTTCTCTTAAGCTGCTAATTGGAAAACCATCTTTTTCGTGTTCCATTCTCACTTTTTTCAATGCTACAACCTTATCACTTTTCGTATCTCTCGCCCTGTAAACAATACCATATGTTCCTTCTCCAATTCGATTGAGTTTTTCAAATTCTGAGACAGATCTGCATTTTCCATGCTGTAAAAAAAATGTAATTTAGTTTTTTTGTTACACATTATAAATTATTAAAATTTTTAAAAAGGTTAGTACTTTTACCATATCTTGTTCAGGAATTTCCATAGGTTTACCAGTTAAGAATGATGTCAAGACTCCCTTACGTGTAATTGGAGCTATGGGATCTGGTCCACTCTCCAATAAATTTTTCTTCTCAACGTCATTTGAATCCAAACTTCTTTTTCGAGTCATATCCTCGACTGTAAGAAAAATTCAAGTATGATATTAAATTAAGAACGTTACTAAAAAAATTTTTATTTTAATAATTACAAACGACGCTATTCTTTTGCTAAGCAAAGAACATCGATTTCAACTATCAGTCATGCATCTTTTGTTAACAATAAAACTCTACACTGAAATACTAACCTTTCGTCATGTTTGTGAAATTACTATTATCGAACTCAACCAAATATTTTATTTTTGTTATAAAACCTTATTAAACATTAAATTTAATAAGATCTTTAACAAATTATTAACCTAATCTTTCGGCTCCGGCAACAACATAACCACTAATCACAACGTCAACAATCCCTTGCTCTCTTGCTTCAATTAGACTAACCTCACCTTTACGAGATAGCGTTAGCGTAGGCAGAAAGCGTCGATTCAGTGACTTTACTTTTTACACTTTAACTCAACATTCTTCAAATTTTTTAAAGATAATGCTTAACTTTAAAAAATTATAAATATTTTTATTCCAATAATAAAAAAAAACAATATTTTTTTATTTAGTAAATACAAAATATATAAAAAAAATTGCGGTATTCAAATTTACCGCGCAAGACCACGTCATTATACAGGCATATCACGCGCAGATAGAAATTAATGTCATTTTGTCTTTGTTCAACCAACAGCACACTCATAAATCTATCTCTTTCTTACTTACATTTTAGTACCATTTGTTGCCGCACTACCCCATAAAATTTCCTAGGAATCTTCTAGGAAAATCCAATGGGTACAGCTGACATTGTGCGGGTGGCAACAGCTACAGTCATTTGGCGCGAATTCAGCCCGCGCTTCTTTAGATAAGTAGTAATGGCACGCGCTTCGAGAGACACTTGTCATGTAAGGATATGATGAACTCGATGGCCGTGAAATCCAGGTGATTAATTAATCTGCCTTATTAATTTAGGAACTGTGCACGTGTAACATAAATATATACGATCAAAAGTAAAGATTGATAGTGGTGACAATGAGTGAGGAGGTGGCAGCGGACGCAGCACCTGCTGATCCTGCTGCTTCAAGAAATGAGGACATGCAGCTTGCTAAAGACGACTCCACGTCAGCTGACTCTGGAATTCCAATTGGCGAAGGATCACAGCAGCAGGTCGAAGATGAGATGCCCGAGGTAAGCGTCAAGCCCTCTGACAGCACTTCCTCAACCCAACAGAGCCAGATTTCCAGCAAGAGCAAGTCTTCTTCACAAGAGAGCAGATCCAACAGCTGCTCTACCTCTGCTAGTCAAAACAGTGAGTCTGGTTCTACTAGCTCAGGTTCGACATTAAAACGTAGCCAGAGCGTTTGTAATGAAGATGAAAATTCGTCTTCGTCTACTATTAGAAATAGCCAGCCTGGGAGTATACATTCTGACGATGATAATGAGGAACACTCCAGGTCTACCTTTAAATCCAACAGAAGCTCACCGGATAAGTCGCAGAGTCAGAGTAAATGTAGCCAGAGCACACGTCCTGACTTAACAGAGGACAGTGATACACGTTCATCTATTGTAAGTTCTAATTTTAAATCTTTTACTAACAAGGAGGTGCCACAACATGCGGGTCATGGATTTTGATGAAACTTGGTGTGCTGACTTGTTTTAGTATATAAAGAAAGAATCCCAAGTCCTAAGGTCTAACGCCTTTTTGTTTTATATCTATCATCAAAGTTTAAAATTTACCATTGTTTTGTAAATCTATATATTGTTTTTCATATATATATATAGATATACAAAACCATGCTAAATTCCAGACTTTGATGATAGATATCTCAAAAACAAAAAAGCGTTAGACCTTAGGACTTGGGATTCTTTCATTATATACAAAAAGGACCCATTGTACCAAGTTTCATCAAAATCCATGACCCGCATGTCATGGCACCTCCTTGTAAGAATATTAAACCTGTTGATGAGCAATTGGATGAGGATAATAATTCAATTTTTTCTTTTCAGTCTTCAAGCAAAACTGCGTCCCAAAAGCAGAGTCAGAAGTCTATTGCAGAGCATTCAGATGATTCAAGGTCTTCTTTCCAATCTTCAAATAAAAGTACATCTCAAAAGTCAAGTGAAAAATTGGTTGCTGAGCAATCAGATGAAGAAAGCAATTCTAGATCCTCTTTCCAATCTTCCAATAAAAGTACATCACAAAAGCCAAGTCAGAAATCTGTGGCTGATCAATCAGATGAAGAAAGCAATTCTAGATCTTCTTTTCAATCTTCAAATAAAAGTGCATCACAAAAACCAAGTCAAAATGAAAGTCCAATTAAAGAAAATCAAAGTGACAATTTTAAGTTAGTAATGGATGAAGATTCAAGCTCATCATTGGAAAGTTTTAATACTAAAATTACTTCTAAAAAAAGTCAACCCTTGAATAATATATCGGATGATGAGAACAGCATAAAATCTAGTGTAAATTCACCTGTCAAAAAAAATTCTCCAGATAAAAATGTTAAGCCAAAAAAATATTTTAGCATTGTGGATTCTGAATCTGAAGATGAAATTGTTGTATATAAAAATTCTGTCAATAATAAAAGAGACAGTGATTCAGATTCAACTGTTACTAAAATTACCCCAATTAAAAAATCTAAAAAGTCAAAATTAAAAAATATTAAAAAATTGATTGACAGTGATTCAGATGAAGACAAAAGTGATAATGAAAGTGGAAAAGAAAATATTAAATCAAAGAATGTAAGATATTTCTATTTTGCTTTTATTATTTTACAATTCTTCCTTTTTTGTATCTAAACCTAATTAAATTTTTTCAGCTTCAAAAATCTAATAAAATAAGTCATATTATAGATTCAGATTCTGACAGTAATCATAGTAATTGTTCAGAACAAGAAAACAATATTTCTTCAGGTGAGGAAAATAAAGAAAAATCTAAAACAGGCAAAAATAAACCAGAAAAAAAGAGAAAGGTAATAAATCATTTTATAATGAATTTAAAATAATGGTATTCAGTTATTTAATTATTAAACACATTTATTTAGGGGTCAGCTAGAGCATCTAAAAATGCAGCAATGCAGCAAATTCATAGTGAAACTCAACGATTAATAAGAGAATCAAATGTTTCTTTACCCTATCATAGGCCAAAGCAGCGCACACTTCAAGAGTTTTTGAATAGAAAAAAAATATTATCAAACATACCACAAAATATGACTTGTGCAGCTAGAATAAAAATGTTTCCTGAAGTTGTTAGGTAAATTTTAAAATAATTAATAGTATAGCTAATGCCATTTTGATTTTTTTTTTATTTTATGGTTTCTATTTTTTTTTAGTAAAGTCGTAGAAGAAAAAGAAAAAGAAGCTGAGCTTTTTTACAAATCTTCTGATTCAGAAGAAGAAGAAAATGAGGCTATGGAAACTGACCAATCCAATGTTGAAAGTAATAAAATTGAAACTAAAAGCATAGATACAAATGAAAATTCCAGCTCCTGTAATATTTCTGACACACAAAAGTTGACACAAGATAATATTCAAGTTTCACAGAATAAAATATCCATTCTTCAGCAAAGATCATTAGATTTGGGAGTCCCTAAAAAACTCTTTTTAGATGATGAAAATAATTCAGAAAATACTAATGATATTCAAATGTCATCAGAATGTTTGAATGAAAAAGAATCTGATAACGTGAAAGTCTTGGATCAAAAGGATAATGAAGTAAAAACTGGACTTCAAGATGAATGTGTTTTACAAAAAGCTATCAGTGATGATACTGAAGCTATGGAAGTATGTGATGAAACTCAAGTTGATAATATATCTAAGCTAGAAAAAATTGATTTAAAAAATTCAAAAGTTATAGAAAACTCTAAAAATGACACTAAGCAGTTTGAAAATGAAACTGAACGCGACAGTAGTACAGAAGAGTTTGTATTACAAATGACAGAAACTGAACCAAATACTTGTGAAAATGATGATTCTGTAAAAACAAATAAAAATACTGAAGAGCAAATTATTGAAAAAGAGAATCAAGAAAAAATGATAACAGAGACACCAGTAGTAAATACAGAATTGAGTGAAACAAAAAATAGTTCTGTGGAGGATAATAGTAGAAAAGATGAATCATTAATTTTAGAAAAACCGAAAAATTTAGATGATTTAAATGTAAAGTCAACTGAAGAATCTGATGAACTAATTTTAGAATTACCAAAAGAAACTGATAAGGATGATGAAATTATTGACAAAAATGCGTTAAAAGATGATATATATGCACCTCCAGATCTTGACGAGCCTGTTACAAAGCTCAGCATCAAGAAAAAAATATTAGCTGAAACCTTAAAAATCAAACCAATGATTAAAGGTTCACCGGGATCGGTAATTGATTTTACAAGTTCAGACCGATTAAGAGAAGGCGTGACAAAATTAATGGATAGATTTACGCGTCATTCTGCATTTAAAAGACCTGTTGTAAATAACATAACTGAAGTAAAAGTTTTTCGTACTGAAGGTTCAGGTAATGATGTAACAGTTATTGAAGAAGTTTTACCCTTTAATAAAAGTGTTGTAGAAGATGATAGTCAAAAAGAAAGTAAGCCAGGTGAGAAATTGAAAAAGTTAAAGGAAGATTTAAAGCGTAAGATTGTATCTGCAAGAACTAAAGAATGGAAAGTGAAAGAAGAAAATGAAAAAGAAGATGAAGAGGATGAAGACGAAAATGAAAAGGATGAGGATTTTTATGCAGGTCTGCCTGAGGATGAAGACTTGTTGGAAGATGAAGAAAGCGCCGAAAGTGAACCAGAGGAAGACGATGTACCTATGGTTGATAAAAAAAGATCAAATTGCGAATTTGGTGATGACGAAGCTGAAGAAAGTTTAGAAGAAGGTGAAGAGAACGAGGATGACATGGAAGAAGACGATGAAAATGATGGCGAAGAAGAAGGTGAAGATGAAGAGAATGATGAGGATGACGAAGATGAAAAATCTGAATCTGAAGAAGAGGATAAAGAAGCTGTAAGTTTTTACATTTTTATAAATACCTTTTTATTTGATATTGTTTTAAATCAATTGATTTTTATTATAGGATAAGGGGCCAAAAAAATTAAAACGCATCATAAAGCCATTTGACGACGATTCGAATGACTCCGACATTAGCCAGAAAAATGACATTGAAGCAAAGCTTTCGTTAGAACGTACAAAAACGGATGAAGATATGTTTCCTTCACAAATAAAGAGCAATTTTGTGCTTGAAGAAATGGAATCTGAAAGTATTCCTCCTTTCATTCGCGAGCGGCTCGGTTCTGATGCTCGTAATCAAGCCTGTAAAACACCATTGCCAAAACCTTATATGGTACTCAGCATGGTCTCACCTGTAAATCATCTTACTATACTTAACACGTCCCTTGATTCAGCAAGAAAGTCTGAGGCGAAAACCCCTAAATTTGATCTTGGTGGAATTTCTACAGAAAATACACCACTAGAAAATAGGTAAGGATTTTTATTTTCAAATTAAATTAATAATTGTGAATCCATTGTATTATAACAATTTTTTATGTGGCTTTCCAGTGCCAGGCCACCCAACTCTTGTAGTTTAGAGAAAATGATGAATCTGCAAAAAAAATTATTTGATGATCCACCTGAAGCAGTGGATGATCGAGAACTTTTAGAAGTATGTTCCGGTAAATTTACCGATTCGCAAGATGAGAACATTGTGCCCTGTGACAAGCCAGCTAATGTTAATGAAGTAACTGATTCTCAATTAATGGACATATGCTCAGGCAGCTTCTTGACACAAACGATTGATATGAAAAAATTGGAAAATACATTGCTGGTAGGTGATGAGACTTCTCAAGATATTACTCTTACGCTTGATGACGATGAAAATCCAAAAAATAGTCCTATGAAAGCCTCAAGTTCCTTAAAACCAAGTGATGAATCGTTATTCAGCAGTGACTCTAAGAGTCCAGTAAAATCAGTCACTCCTAAAAGTCCAGTTAAGTTTAAAAGTCCTATGAAATCCACTTTTAAATGCAAAAATCCAATGGAAGCTTGGCTGAAAAAAGCCAATCAAAAAACTACGACTCAAACCCAGCCGAAACAAATAAACGAAGTTACAGATTCCCAACTATTAGATGTATGTTCTGGAGCATTTACTTCACAACCAATAGATATGAAAGAGTTAGAAAAAGAGGCCTCAGAGATTCAACATCCTCAAAATTCGCAAAATTTATTGGAAGAAAATAGCATGAGTCCTTTTAGAAAGGTAAAAATTATTTTTTTAAAAAATTTTACATATTTTTATCTGCTAATTTATTTTTATAAACATCAGTTTTCATTAGATTTTTAATAAACAAAAATTATTTTAAAGGTATTGGAAAATGAAAAAAAGTCAAAGTTGAAAGAAAAAGACATTGAAAAAGAAGATGAAGAAGAGGAGGAATCAATGGCTCCATGGAGTGGATTTACAATTGCTTCTTCATCAGATGAGGAAAATAAAGGAAGTAAAAATCAAAAAGTGCAACGTAAGAAAAAAGTATTGAAAAAAAAGAAAGTTCAAAAACTGGATTTGTCCGACGATGAGGAAGAAGAAAATAACGAATTCTCTGATTTGGATGAAAGCGAAGTTGAAGAGTATGAAGATGAAGAAGAAAAATACGTCGAATACGATTCCGACGAAAATGAAATAGTTGTAGTGCCTAAAAAAGAAATAAAAAAAGTTGCCACTAAGTTCCTGGAAAACGAGGCTGAATTGAGCGAAAGTGAGTGGGGTTCAGACGATGAGGACGAGGAAGATCTAGATAAACTTGAGTATGAAGAAGGCGACGCTGAAGACATTGATGAAGCTAAAATGAAAGATCAGTTAGACAAGATACATATGAAACAGGTAATGGATGAAGATCAAAGAGAAGTGCGTTTGCTGCAAGAACTGCTGTTTGACGACGGCGATTTACACAGTGAAGGTGCAGGTCGTGAGAGAAAATTTAGGTGGAAAAATATTGGTGAGTATGTAAAACAATTAAAGTTCTTAATAATATTTATATCAATTGTTTATTAAAACTATATTTGAAATTTATAATTTATCAGTTGTAATTTAATAGACTTGAAAAGTTGTCACTAAAACGATATACATTTAGTGTTTTATTTTTCTTTTATTTTCAATATTTTGTTGTTTTTGCACAGTTTTATCCCAATTTTATTTGTTATGCATCTATATTACAATTTATAAAATATTGACTGAAATACTATAAGCTACAAATTTTAAACAAAATTTTGATCAATAAATCTAGAGATATTAATTTACAGTTTTAATTTACTAGTGTATGATTTCAATTTCAGATGGCTTAGGGGAAGATGATAATACAGAAACTAAACCGGACGATAATGCTGATGATGTGGATGATGAAATTGATACCACAATGGAAGTCGAGATGCGAAAAATGAGATATGAACAGCAAAAGTTCCTTGAAGAGAAACAGGTACATTGTTATTATAGTCATTTATTAATGTAAATTCTTTAACTGTGTTAATAATACATTATGTAAATAATTTTTGTAGAAAACTATGGGCAAACTGATAGACGATGATTTCAATGAAAGTGAAATATTTAAATTAGGTCTGAAAGTTGTTAGCCTTCGATCGTCCAGTAAAACTATTGAAGAAGAATCAAAAATAGCTAAGTCTAATTCAGATAGTAGTAATTTGAATGGTCCATTAAAAGTCGTTACAAAAAAAGTAATTTCTAACACGAAAAGTCTTTCATTTGTATGTATAAATAAAAATATCATTTTCTACTCAAAATTTCAAAATAATTTAGATTTTAATTTTAAACGTACTATATTCAATTTTAGACAAATATGAGAGGATCATTTCTGGCTCGGGGTGAAGAGACCCTTATTCGAATAGCGCAAAATTTACCAACGACGACAAAAGTACCAATAAATCCCGGTCGTAAAAGAAAGTTCGTTTTTGAACACTTAAGTCCCACTGTAAATAATAATGCACAAGAGGACTTGGAACACGAGAACAATGCTACACCGACTGATGATTCGAAAAAGGTAATTAGCTATTAACTATTAACTATAATTAATGAATTGTAAATTTTTTACATCGTAAATAATTTATTAAAATTATGATAATTTTTAGCGAAAGAGAAAAATATTTTCAAGTCAAACGCCAACGTCTACGAAAAAAATTAGGACGGAGGATCGTAAATCAGGCAAGAGACTGTTTTAAATTATTAATTGATAACGATATAATTTAAAAAAAATATTGTTAAGTATTGTGATCAAATACTGTAAATAGTTAATAAAATGTTAATTTTTATATATATGAACGTTTGTACAAAAAGTAATAAATAACAATATAGGACTTTAATCCTTATTTTTCATTCACATTACACATTACTTTTTGTATATAATGTGAGCTAAAAAATACATTAAATTATTTAAAAAAATAAAAAATCATTTTGACAAACATGAGCTACACAACACATAAAATGCTTAAGAATATTTTACAAAAATACATATATATCATTATCATTATTTCATTATTATTTAATTTAATATTACATTCTCAAATATATTACAATACGCCTAATTGCAAATATCAGCAAAACAAAAGCAACCCTTCGCAAACTTTCATACTCATCGGGAACAAAAATCCGATACATAATAATCAATTTCTCGTTAAAGCTTTATACCGATACTCGCATACTTCAACAGACTTTTGCTCCCCTTTATTTCTTTTTTCTGAAAGACATAACAAAGCTCCAGAGGAATGACATTAGGTATGTGTATATACATACCCATCGACCGTCTGTGTATATGCACAGTATCCAGAAAGACTTTCTCTCCCTACATACCGGTTATGGTACATGTATATATACTGTTTAATGTAATTCAATCCATTAATGCACATCCTAGCCGAAGGCTATCATACGTTTTAGGTATATAGCATCTCTCTCTCTTTCTCTTACTGGCGTAGTTACATGCCTGATGTACCATATGTGCCTGCTCTCCTTCTTTCTCTCTCTCTCTCTCTCTCTCTCTCTCTCTCTCTCTCTCTCTCCCTCTCCCCCCTCCTCTCCTTCTCCCTCTCTCTCCCTCCCTCCCCGTCCCCCCCGCGCCCGTTGGGGTGGTGGCGTGTGTCCTTGTACGCGAGCCCGCATAAGTATAGTATTTTTGCCGTTAGAACTGGGTCAGTCAAGCATTTTCGTGTATCCATTGGCATTTTTTTTTTTTTTTTCACAGATTTTTCCTACATTATTTTCGTCTGTCTAATTAACATATTTGAATAATAAAAATATTCTACCTTTTTTAATTAAAAAGCTTGCCGCTTGCAAACATTCAAAATCGTTTTAACTTAAAAATTTGTCATTTCTTTCAAGTATAAGTAAACAAGAAACATCCTATAGATATAGGAATATTAAGATAGCAAGTAAGACAAGCAAAGGCGACATTTTAAGCTAAAAGCATCGCGCATATTATATATAGATGTATAGGTATAATATAGCAGTAGCAGCCCAGTAGCATCAGAGAAGAAAGTGGTCAAATCCCAGAGTAGCTTATATCGGTCCATCCTGCAGCATATAGATATACCTACAATCATACAAAGACGCGCGAGTACACGAGTCACTATACCATATATATAACGTAATCGTTAGAATGTGGCCCAAAATGGCAGGAGAACCAAGAGAGAGAGAGAGAGAGAGAGAGAGAGAGAGAGAGAGAAAAAGAGAGGACTGCTGCGGTGTGTGTACAGTCAAGTCCTGGTTATATATAAGCCGATTAGCGCAAGCTCGCCTGCTGCTTCTCGAGAGTGAGTGAGTGAGTGAGTGAGAGAAGGATGAGAATTGGTGCTATATAGAAAGACTATATATACGCAGAGAGAGGAGACACATTAAAATCGAGTTAAATATGCAGGAGCGAGTCTCTGTGCAGAGAAGCTGCCTCTCTTCGCTTTGGATTCGAGCAAGCAAAAAGCCGATTGCACGAGAGCTTCCGAAGCTCTTTCTCTCTCTCTTACTCTATATAACGCAAGCACTCAGGATTTCTCGATATAGGTATGGTATAGACGAATATAGAAGTTTTGAGACAAGTAAGAGCTTGCAAAAAGAATTCGAGCTTGCGTGTGTGTGTGATTTTTAAATTTTTCTGCATGACATTTTTAGTACACTTTTTTTTCCTTTTTTTTCCTTTTTTTCTTTTAGTTTTATGGAAACGTTCGTGACTAGGTTTATTTTTTATAAATGCAGCTTTAGAATTCTTATTTTATATATGTGTGTGTGTTATGTGAAAGCACGTTTTAGTAGGTATGGTTATTTTATGTGCGCCATTTGCTTAGTGAAAGAGAAAGAAAGCTTGCGGGATATTATTTGTGCTTTTATATGGATGACTTCTTGTTCAAGTTTGCATATTACAGTTGTTATGTGTTTTCTATATGGTTTTTGAAAGCTCTTGGAGCTTTGATTCTTTTTATATTAATATTAATAAAAGTAAATACCTATAGGTAGCGTTGGCTCGTGTTGTTTTATGAGCTTGCAATTTTTAAAAGTTCTAGATGGTAGAATAAGAAAAATGTGCTTTATATCTAATGGGAAGAAGAATTTTTCTCATTTTTATTTATAATTGTAAAAATTATAATTTAGATCTATATGGAGCATTTTTTTCTTTATTTCTTGAGAAAACTCCAACTAATGGATTTTTGTTAAAAAAAAAAAAAAAAAAAAAAAAAAAAAAAAAAAAATAACCCTTCCCCTTTTTACAATCCTTTATTAAAATTCATTTTTTTATTAAGACATTTTAATTTTAAACTATCCACATGCTATAGAAAATTCCAATCAATTATTTATTATTCTTTCAATTATTATTATTCTTTTTTATACAATTTCTTTACATTATTTGCAAAACTTACAAGCGTAAATTAATCAAAACAGTAAATGTAAATTTTGACAATGTACAATCCATAAACACATCATGGAATTGCGGTTCCTAAATCCCTATTTCTTTTTTTTTTTCAAATCAATGTACACGAAACAACAACAACAATATACCACAAATCCATCAAGTCCTGAATACCCATTGATTACATATTATAGCTATACGAAAATATATAGCTAGTATATATAATTGCGTGACGTGGAAAAGCTCCATCGGCACTAATGAAGCATCAAATACGCGAATAATTGAAAGTCGAAAATTCAGATTGGTTGCGATGAAGAGAGCAAGAGAGATGAAAACCAATAACCACCACTCACGTATATCAGTCCATTACTCAATACGTATATACGCTGTTGCTGCTATTGCTCTGATGGCTTCCGTTAATGCCCGTAAATATTTGTTATCGGCTGCTAATGCGCTGTTTACTGGTCAGTCAGCCTTCCTCTCTCTTTCTCTCTCTGCGATTCGGCCACAGGTAATGGCACACGATATATACATATGTATTTGGCTTTTATTGCTCTATCTCTCTTATTATTCTCGATTTTTGCTCACGGATTAACGAGTGTTCGCATTGCTGGATTTCTTTTTTTTTTTTATTTTTTCGTTGGAAAAATAAGCGTAGTTGCAGTAACCCGTTAATGTGCGTTTGAAAAAGTAATTTCTCTTGTACGAGATTGGAGGTGGATTGTGCGAAAATGCTTGATTTTTTAATGTTATAGCTTTTAACGTTACTTTTCCACAAATTTTTTAAATTTACTTGGAAATAATTTATCAATAAATGATGGTTATTGGGTATATTAATAATGATAAATAAAAAAAAAAAGTAATGTTTATATTTTAAATAAAATATGAATTATGAATAATATAATATTTGTATAAATAATAGTGGTGTATTGTATTTTTTGATGAATTTTATAATATACTTTGTTTGTGATTTACATTAAGTTATTATATTAATTATTTTCATTGGTATCATATTTTATATAAAACAAAAATATTGTTTAAATAATAATTTTAATTTATAAAAAAATACTTGAGAATCTGTGAAGTTTTATTTTAAAAGCTTGATGTTTTTTTTATTATATCGGTATAATATTTATTAAATAAAATGAGATGACCAAAATTTTTTATTAATTTAAAAAAAAATTTCAATTAAAAATAAAATCAATATTTTTTAAATTTGTTTATTCTTTTTTAGTGAAATAAACAAATGTTTTTTTAATAAACTTGAGTTTTGGAAATATAATTTTTATCAACAGTTTTCAACTACTCTACGATACTAATCTTTATCTTTATAAATATCTTTGAGACTATAGATGTCTGTTTTTACTTAAGTTTTAAATTTCTTTGGATTTCATATTCATGAGATTAAGGCATTTCAAATGCTATCGTTGTTTTTGTGTTTAGGAATTTTAAAAAGACTAAAACTATTCACAATGTTAGTTTAGATACTTATTATTGTCCATTGGATTTTTATTGTTTCCGGTATGATTACGTATCACCATATTATGTGAAAGATAACAATCGTAAGCATTTGTTTTCGTCGATACATTTTAAAATACAAAAAAAATCTAGTAGATATTTAAAAGTTTTAGTTTGCATTTCTATGAAAATCAAATTTTTCCTTATATTAACATCGTTATTTTAAAGCTTTTGAATATATTCCATTTAAATATAACACATGTGTAAAATCTATTAATCCTCGCAATAATTTAAAAAAAAAAAAACTAAAATTGAAAAAAGGCAAATTTATCATACATAAACTTATACCAATATCAATATAAAATTTTAAAATTATTTACTCCATACAAAATATAAATACCAATAGTTTTCATAATATAATCTTAAGCACATTTATAAGAACTTCTCTAATCGATCTTTACCACAACAGCATCAACACATACACACACACACACACACACACACGCACGTATAATATAGTTGAAAGGAGTATTATATAGAGAAGTCAGAGAGAGTTTCCGGTCGATTAGGCTTGGCACAAGTCTCTCTCGCCATTGGGAGCAGAGACGCAGAATTATTTACGCGCATAGTAGGTATAGTAGCCCACGAGCGAGATGGAGGGTGCGAGAGTAGGTACGCGGTCCGCCGCAGTAATTAGCTAAGCAGCTCAAGGGATTAGCGTCGCGCGTTATTCTCTCTCTATCTCTATCTCTATCTGCTGCTCGGCTTCGGCTATATACTATTGCTGATGTGTACAGAGATATGCTGGGTTTGCAATGAAAAGTCTGGAATTATGTATATTTCTTGTAGCTTATGAATTTTATGCTTTGGTTTTAGGGTAGTATTTGAATTTTTTTTTCTTTCATTAATTTTGGGTTACTTGGTCAATTTTTATTAATTTTTTTTTTTTTTATTTTCATTAAAAACTATAAATTACGTAATTTTTTAAATAAATTTTTGTTGTAAAGATAAAGATAATATCAATACGTTTTCTTAACAAAGTAAGAAAGTAGTGAATAATATTGCTATAGATGAGTTAGAAAGTTTGATGATCTGGATGATCGTTCATATAAATGCGTGAACGTGGTTAAAATTATTTACTACTTTAGCAACTATACTTACTATTAAAGACCAACTTTTTTTTTCTTATATTCATGTAAATGTTTCGTGATACGCGGTTAAGATAAGAAAAAGAGAAAAAAAAATACGAGTTACAAAATTTATTGAGAAAATTACGTTGCATGCGAATATGAAAGCTTGTTAACATATGTCGCATTTAAATATGTGCATGTATAGTATGTAGTTTTAACGATCCGACAACTTTCATCTCGATAGAATTTTTTTTTTTGCTTGCAATATGCAAAGCTTTATGATAATTCTTTTTTTTCTTCTTTTTTTTACTTCATCGAATCGATGGTGAATGTCAATTAGTATAGATTTGAATAACTAATCGAGATTTACAAGAAAACAACTAACTTGATTATCTATTTATTTATTTATTTCTTGTTGTTTTTTGCATTTTAATAAATTTATTAAATTTAACTTTTTTATTATATTTTCTCCATTTAATTATAAAATTGACAACTTCATAATATTGTATGAATAAAAAAATAAAATAAAATAAAAAAATTTTAACAATATTTTGCACAACGAAAAAAAAATTAAATTTCCGCTTTGCAATCTTCTCCATCTCGATCTTTATTTTTTTTTTACAAAAATAAGTTAACCACCTACATTTTACACACAACCACCAGCGTAAAATTTTATCTCCCTTCCCACATACTTTAAAATCCCAGTAGTTTACGCGTTTTCTTACTCTCTCAAGATCCACACCTCGCGATTCTCTTCTCCTCGAGTCGTTTATAAGCACAACGCAGGCGCAGGAAAGCCGAGGAGAGACATATCCGCCTCCTTTTCAATATATAACGGCATACATCTCCCCACTCGATTACATTGCAGCTCTCCCCGATATATACCCATATACTCGATTGTGTATATACACATATATAAAACCCAGTGGATGAGTGGGAGCAGAGCGAATCGGCAGCTTGCTCTTGCTTTCCCCTCGCTGGCTTGGGGCGGAGCCGAAGGCTCGACTGGCTCGGCCGTCCGTCGAGCGAGCATAAAGCCAAGGCATCGGGATACGCTCTGGCCCATTCGGCGTCTAGCCAGCGCCGGCGCAACTCTTATACTTTCTTTACATCCACAAATACAAACACACATCCAGTAGAGCGCGTGGCTTGGCTCTTTAAACGCCCGCCCGCGCGTGCTCGCGCTTAAGCCTCATAGCTCTCTCTCTATATCCCTCCAGTTGCTGTATAACTACCAGCGAGTAAGCAGCTAAAAAAGTAAGAATATGCTGCACAACGTGCTGCCACAGGCCTATCTGGCACCCACCGGCCTGGCTTATCAAGCTGCCTACTACGAAGATCTTCATCATCAGCTTCAACAACAGCAGCAGCAATTGCAATCTCAACAGCCTCACTTGCCATTTAACGCCAGCTACGTACAGCAGGATTTAAATAAGTGGCATGCGAGGTTGAACGAGTGGCAGTTGACTAGGGATACCGGCTCGGTCGAAGAGTTGGAACGACAGCAGCCTTGTACTCCGCCACCCCTTGATCTCTCGATTAAACAACCACCGACGCCAAGCACACCATCTGTTATTAACACCGAGGATACCGATCAAGCGATCGAAGTCGACGATGAGGAAGATCGACGTAGTCGCGAAGAGGCACGTAGTCAACATTCGAATTCCGAGAGACGATACCAGGTTAGCGAACCTCGTGATCTCAATGATGATGATGATGATATGGTGGTTGAGGATCTTGACAGTCGAGGTAGATGTTCATCTGCCAACAGTTATCATCATCCACGACAACCACAAGCGCAATCACCAATTCAATTGTCGAGTAGCTATGATCGATCGCCTCAGCAAGATTCGAATTTCATGATCGGTGTTGCATTGGAGAACGAGAGAATTCGAGCACAAGCATTGGTATGCTCATGGTCGGATGTACACTCGGAGCATTCGAAATTATTGTTAAACAGTCCAACCAGCAGCCAGCAACCACAGATGTCAAGTTATCATCATCTGCTTCAAACACCCCAGCAGTCACATCATCATCAACAACAACCGCTTCAAGGTATCAGTGCACCAATGACACCACCTAGTACACCATCTCCACCACAGTGTCCGCGACGTAAACAGCGTAAGGACGAGGATATTGGTACACCGAATTCCTTGGTGGTACCAGTAAGTACCAGTCCTGCCAGCGGCAGCAGCAGTAGCAGTACTGGAACCAAAAACCAACAGACTAACGGCAAACTCCGGGTAAAGAGGAAACACGCACGAAGATTGAAATTCGACGAGGAGACCAGCAGTCCAGTTTCCGGTACGGTTATTTTATCAGCTGAAGAGGTAGACGAGGTATACGGTGACATAGATCCCAAAGGCAACATCGTCAACGTATCGGAGGAGGCAAGAGCTGAGCTTGCAAAAATTGAAAATCACATTGGACCATTCCAGTGCAAGCTCTGTCACAAATTACACGACGACGGATTTCAATTAGCTCAACATCGATGCTCGCGTATCGCACACGTGGAATATCGATGTCCACAATGCGAGAAGCGCTTCAGCTGTCCTGCGAATCTAGCGAGTCATAGACGTTGGCATAAACCTGGTGCTGGTTCCTCGTCTAAACTTCGTGCTTTACCATCATCATCATCATCCAGCTCCTCAAAAAATTCATCACCTTCTACTTCCTCCTCTACCTCTTCGTCGTTACTTGCTTCACCCTCAACTTCCTCTACGATCATTACCTCCCCAACTAACACACCCACGAAACACTTTGCTTTAGCAGCTAGCGCTGAGTCATCCGGTGGTCTCGAATTATCCTGTACGCGCTGCGAGGCCAAATTCAGTCAGCATACAGCTTTACGTAAACACATGGCTAATCAACATCCGGAAGCTGAAAATAATAACAACAATAGTAATAGTAGTAATATTATTAGTAATAACAACAACAACAGCAATGACAACAACAATAATAAAGATAATAGTATGGATCAAATGGATAGTAATTGTAAGCAGTTGGATAATGAAGCAAATGACGGCGTTACCAATAGTATGGAGATGGCCTGACAATTTCCTGCAAGACCGATGCCAATTAGAAGACCTGTAGCATCAATTTGGAGATATGGATTGATATTGTAGACGAAATAATACGCTGCTGATGCTGCTGCTACTGTAGGAGAAGGTATGAATTTATATTCATGTGTAATATACACACGATGTTGCGAATTTAACGGGCTTGATTATTCTAGTCATTTAATTTTTTTTTTTGTTTTTTTCTAGTCGATTTAATTTTTTTTTTATTTTTATTTTTATTGTGATAAATGATCGAAGTTTAAAATTTCCTTTTTATTATATAATTTTGCAATGATTAAGAAACGTAGTCCAAAGATTGAAAAAGAAAAACGTTAGATTTAAGATATAATGCGAGAAAAAAGCGGTTATATATATGTTTAAAACGAAAATCTAATATTACTTAGTTTGTTTAAGAGTCGTGTTAAAAACGTAAAAAAAATTGACACAGTGTGTGTAACTCTCAGCTTTATTTGCCAAATAAAAAAAAAAAGAATAATAAGAATATATATCGCGTATGTATTGTTATGTGACGAGTAAGGATGGATAATATGTATATTTAAAATAATTGAAATGTTGCATTTATATAAGTTTCGTTTGTAAATTCCTGTATAAATGATGAGAAAAATATAAAAAAAAGTAATAGAAGAAGCGTCACAATGCCGGAACGAATTTAATTAATCGCTATTTATCAGTATTTCATTGCGAGATTTAATCTCTCGATTTATGTAAATGTGTAGATAATTAAAATGCTTTGATCTTTTTGTATATATATTAAGGTAATTAGGGTAGAATATTATAACATATGCGGTGTTTATCTCGAGTAGTTTGAGAAAATTTTAAATTGAATCCCTTAAATATTTTATTTATTTCGATATGTTGTTTTTCTTTTTACTAAATTTTTAAATTTATTCAATTGTTTTATTAATGTTTTAATTTTTTATGAAGCGGAATAATATATTTTTAAAATTTTATAATTATGATAATTTTTTGTATATAGAATCGAATCGGATTTAATTTTGCATTTTCTCAAAAGAAAGAGACACACTACAAAGAACGGCTAATATGATCTCATATAACATATAATGTTATTTTAGGACTTATCCTCGAGCGAATCGTCGATTTATTGTTCTAGTCGTCTATCATTATCTAGTCATAGAATAAATAAAAAGCTTGACGTTACGAATCTACTACTACGAGAAATAAATAATAACTGGTCGACAGAGACTCATACAGCTAAATATATCAAAGATAATTAAGGTTCTCATTTACGATGTCTATAATAAAAAAAAATATAAGACGATGTAATATCTATAGTAAAATACAAAAAAAAAAATTTAAATAAAATAAATATACTTTAGGCTTTTAGACATCTCGGAAAATTTATATAATAATATTACATTTTTTCTAGTCATCGTGCTTATAAGATTGAAAAATAAAGTCTCTCAATTCAAATTTAAAGATCCATTAAATATATATTTGCTGAATTAATTTTTATATAACTTGGAATAAAAAGATTGTTTGAAATTTTAATGCTGATTCTTCCTATCATAATTTAAATAACAGTTGATCAATAAATCTAGTCATTCTCAACAAAAGCACAATATAATAAGGTTTCCCATTAATATTAAGATTTTCTTTTTTGTTTCATTTAATTTTGAGTTCTGCATTATTTAATCGTTCTATATCTTTATAGAACGTTCGAGTATGATTCTAGTCAAACATTTTAATTTAAGGTAGAATTTAATGATTTTTTTTTTTTAAAGGAATGTAAAAACATTATAGATTTCAACATTTCTTAACCACGCAGAATCAACCAAATTTGATTTTACATTTATATACAGCTACACAACCAAATTTAAGTTTATAATTCGGCTAAATAAAAAAAGACGCATTTTTTGAGAATTTACCATCCAAGCTTTATTTTTTATTTTGCCGCATTGCGAACATAATCTTATTTCGATATACATAAATTAAATAATTCAAAATTAATCGTAAAAAAGAAAAATATTTTATTTTACAAACAAAAACACAAAAGATTAAAAAAAAATTACAATTTTAAAATTATAAAATATAAAAAACCGAATTTTGCGGGCAAAAATGCAATTTTACGTCGCCCACTTTAAGTTTGTAATATTAATTTCTCGCATATAGTACTAATATAAATCGCGTCGCGTTAGTTCCTCGATGTAATAATCCAACCCGTAAATTGGAGCTTAATATTTAAGAGTGCAAAAAGTAAAAAAAAAAAGGCCATGCGCACACTTGTGTGTGTGTGTCGCGAATAGTAATTTTCACTGGTATATATTGCCCCGGTCACGGAGTCTCAAGTTTCTCTTTCTCTCTTACGTATATGGTTACATTATATTTTCTTCCTTTATTTTTTTTAAGCCGGTCTTTAGAAAAGCGTCGGCCCGTAACCGGCGGCGCGTTGTATATATGCCATTGAGCCCCGCAATTTATTTTCGACGACGAGCCCGCAAGCATATTTATGCACGCGATCAGCTTCTCTCTCTCTCTCTTTTTCTATAGTATTATGTATACCTACGTGTGGCTGGTAATGGGCGCACACGCGGCTCTTATATATAAGAAACCCACTCTTTTACTCTCGAGAGGTGAAAAAAAATGTGTTGAGAAAAGCTGTACGCTGTCATTTTCTTTCGATTAGATCGTTTCATTTTCTTTTTTTTTTTTTTTTGCTTGAACTTTTTTTTCTTTCTAAAATTGAGTTGACGTTTCTAGTTACGTGTATTGAGGGAGTTAATTTATTGTTTTATGATTGTTTGCTACTTTATTATTTTTTTTTTTTGGCGTTATGTTTTGAAATGAAGAAATTTTTTATGTTCTAATTATTTTGTCATTTTGTGGATATAGGATCGAATAAATATATTGTACTAGGTAATAAAATTTAATGATAAGGAAATAATATTGCGTTTTATCTGTAATTGTAAATACGAACTATGCGTTTAATTGTATATGAATGTATAACGTGAAAAAAGGGCTGAGTTTTAATTTTTATCATTATTATTTTGTAAAAATGTATATTAACTACGATATGTATTATTGCGAAATCGAAAGTATATGCGAAAATATGAAAATTTATAATACATTTAAGGCGAATTTTAAGTTATCTAGATGAAAATGTATAAGTCGGGCTGAATAAAAAAAGCCATCGCTGTTATGATGTAAATGTTTTTTTTTGCCTTTTTTTTTTTTAATCGACTATGATGTATAAGTGTGCACAAATTATAAGTATTATTAAAATACACTATTATCAATATATAAAACTGAAGTATTTCTTTAATACATCCTTGATTCCTTACTTTAAATTTCTTTTACATTAAATCATACAATCAATTTGAAAAAAAAAAAACAATACTTTAAAACATATATTGTATAAAGTTCAATGAAATTATTTACTTAAAAAAATTTATCAGTTATGAAAATTCATCTCAAACAAATTTTATTTTTTAAAAATATTATTTCAAGTATCTGCAGTACCTGTCAAAATTCAACACTAATAAATGATTAAACCTTATAAATCATATACCTTAGATCGAAAAATCCTTTTATCACTGCAGAAATAATCCTAATAGTCTCTGAAAGAAAATAAAGCACAGCCCTACGAACGAATCCTAGAAGAAAGCGTATTGTCCTGTACACTCTCCTTGAATTACATCCTTATTCCTCCTGTTTCTCTTATATTAGTATTGAATATAATCTGGTGGGTGTACAAATGCGGTCCCTTTTTGCCAAAAGTTCGCTAGGATATATATATATATATATATATATATATATATCGACGACAAGCGTAATCTTCCTTGATGCTTTGTACCTCTTGGATAAAGCCTAAGACATGCTCCTAAATCCTGCACATACGCGGGTGTATATGATAGATATTTCACCCACGTTTATTTTTTTTTTCTTCTCATCTGTACATTTTTTTCATGTGTGTGTGTGTATTTCTGCGAGGGTACTTTGATGTGATGCCGACGATAAGTCTTTTTCATTCGATCGTTTTCCAAAATCGCAAAAATTTTTATATACCCATGTGGATTTGTTCGACTTAATTCTATCTGCGCGATGTATCAAAAATCCACGATATATTTAAGGATATATATTTATGTATAAGCAGTATCAAAAATTTTTTTCGCAAATATGTCGGATCAATCTATGAAACTCTTCTAACAAAAATTGAATTTTTCATCGTCAAATTCTTAGCTTTTATAAAAAAAACGAAATTTGGCGTAAAATCCTTTTACTCACTCCTATATTAACGTCAGATAGTTCAGCTGTCCAATAATAATACCGTGAGTCACACATATATTATATACGTCCATACCAGAGCTTAACCCAAATTCTTCTTTTGTCGCGATGAGAGACGAGTACACCTATACCACACACACACCCACACACTTACACGCCTTATCATCCGGGAATTCGATTGGCCAAGATCTTATAGCATCAGGAGCTGCTACGTAAGAAGCACATATATAGGATATAACTCAACAAAGGCAAGTCTACATCTATATAAGACGACGAAGAAGCTGAAAATCCACTTACATGTCCCCCCCCCTACATATATCGAGAGGACTTTGGGCTTTGACTTGTATTCTTACCTCCTACGGGAATATATATATATATATATATATATATATATATATATATATATATATATATATATATATATATACACCAATA